>JAFISD010000122.1:32324-91618 GCA_022560085.1 Helminthosporium solani
AGGAAACCGTACGGGAGCAGGAAACCGTACGGGAGCAGGAAACCGTACGGGAGCAGGAAACCGTACGGGAGCAGGAAACCGTACGGGAGCAGGAAACCGTACGGGAGCAGGAAACCGTGAGGGAACGGGAGACTGGTGAGGAAACAGGAAACTAGGATCAGAAAACCGTAAAGGAACGAGAAACCGTGAGGAAACAGAAAACTGGGATCAGAAAACCATGCAGAAACAAGCCGTAAGGGTCTAATGAGACCGGCTTAGTAGCCCGTACTTAGTAGTCACGTACGGTTTCCTGTTCCCGTACGGTTTCGTTTATTGATATACTGAAGGCGGCTGATAATCGAAGGCCGCATAGGACCGAGTACCCCTTCAACCGTTAACGGGTCCTCTACGTTTGTGCAGCCCTTGATCTTTTACTATCAACTCATTACCTTTCAATGAATAGCGGACTGTGGGCATGCAGTGCTTTGACGCTGTTTCGTAGGAATACGTCAACGAGGTGATACGTCGCGGGACGCCCAACATGGATCCCGACTAAGTACCTAGTTAAGTGCGCCTTGGCAGGATGCCGACGCGCAGGACCATCAAAAAGTGGATATCTTGGCAACGTAACCCTCATATGAACGGCAAATTGGGCCCATTCGTTCGTGCTTATTATTCTCTAGATCCTTCAAGCCATGCCAAGCTCCAACGTCACATTCAACGGTACACTCAAGTTCTTGCGCGCTTAGTTTTGTTTTCATATTGCTCGATACAGATCTATATAAGTGTAGCGGTAATGACAGGAATAGAACGCTCGCAGTAGTTCGTGCACTGCCCAATAGTGATATAATGCGATCCGTCCTTGAAAACCCCACGCACCGTAACTACACTATAAAATTGAAAACAAGATAGTTGTAGTATAGAAAAGTAAGCAGGATTACTCTACATCGCTCGTAGAGTCCTTTGCGGTAGGGCGCCAAATAGTGAAACATTCTAGAGGAACTAGATCGGTGAGAGGAAGGAGAATCCCGGGCGCAGATTTCTGCTGTGTCACATATCCATGCTTACGAGTTAGTGTCTGGTCCTTTGCAATGCCCAAAGCTACTCACCGGCTTATCAAGCTTGACAATCGCTTGTTTCCCTTCGTTGAACAGCTCATCCAAAAAATCCACGAGAAGGTTGAAACCGCTCCACTTGTCACCGTTCTTTAAACCATAGATTTTGTTCTTGTCTCGTTGACTCTTGATATATTCGGTGCTGCGTAACCGTTGATCGGCTGAGCCCTCCATACACTGCAGCAGAGTAAAGCCTAGCAGCTTCAGATCAACATTGGAACTGATTTCTGTACTCTGAAGGATACAGTTGTCAAAATCCGCTAGCCACGATTTAGAAAGAATTCTCTTCAAAAGTAGATGTCGCCTACCGAGCACAATCTTGCCGCTTCTCCCACAGATTCTTATACTTGATGGTGAGATGGCATTATGAACAATACCAGCTGTAGCTATGTGTTTGATGGCGAGGTAAATCTAGGATCTTCAGTACATCGCTGACCCTCAGAGTATCTTTGTTACCTACCGGCTGGGCAATAGCACGGATATGCAGCTCACCCAGTGGCATATGCACGCTTAGGACCTCTTGAAGGGTGAAGCGCGAAAACTCAAACATTATGTTGAGGT
Organism: Helminthosporium solani; assembly: GCA_022560085.1. Lineage (NCBI taxonomy): Eukaryota > Fungi > Ascomycota > Dothideomycetes > Pleosporales > Massarinaceae > Helminthosporium > Helminthosporium solani. The sequence goes on from JAFISD010000122.1 coordinate 33,980, forward strand.
GGTTGTCTTGCTCAAAGGTATCGATCACTCGAGCAATGTTCAAATGGTTTAGCGGCGTGATTTTCTCGAGCAGGTGTTCGCCCCTCTTGAGGTCCATCTTTTTCAACATGATCGTCGTATTATCTCGAATACCAATGGACCATGACTGTTTGCCTTGTACCATCTCTCCAAGAGGAGTTACCTGTCTCCGAAGATCCTGTCGGTGAATTGGCTTCGTTATCGCCTTTGATATCTTCTGCGGTAGCCTACCATTGTCGCGAAACTTTGACGAGAGAGCTGCTTTTGTTGGAATCGTTGGGAGTTGTGGTCGTGGGTGACGACGAAAAGCACCATCAAGTGAACCCATTTTGGATGTTATTGTTGCGCGGTAATCGGCAGTACGTGGGATTTTATATATGGTTGATGATGTGAGAAACCGTATACAGAGATACAATCTTGTGGTTATTTCCAACACGGGTACACGTGAAACCAAACGCTGTCAGTAAGGTAGATGGAACGTGACGCAAGTTTGACCTATAGGAGACGCATAGGACAGCGCTTCCGTTTTCTGTTTGCCGGTTCACTACCTCCCGGTGTCAGTCCGCTGTTGGCGCCTGCACTGCTTGACACAAGCCCGCCTTGTAGTACGAACCCCATGTCGGAAACCGGCACCCAAGACCATTCGTGGCAGACGGGTCGTCGGAGAACGGATACATTTTCAACATGCTACCCTACACAAAGAACGCGAATCGAGGCCATTACCATCAGCACTATGGTTCTTTAGATCCTTCGACATCACGTTCACTAGTGCCTTCAGGCTCACGCGTTCTTGCGTTGTTCATATTGCTCGATATAGATTTAGATAAGTCCAGCGGTAGTGACGGGAATAGAACGCCCGTAAAATCCCGTGGACCGCCAAGTAGCAGCGAGGGAGCTCTACGCGAACAGGAAGCCCATATCATCCTCCGCACTGTATACCTTTCCATTTCGCTCCACCACGAAACATCGCAAGTTCGAATTCTGAAGTACAGCACCCCGCCGACATCGGTCCCCCGAGAATTGCCCATAAAGTAAGGATTCGCAAGAGTGGCAGCGGTCGCAGTGCTGCTCGAGAAGGTCCATGTAAAGATACTCGATACTCGATGGTCCTCTAGAAATCGAGGTAACAATGGGGTTCGCAAAGCGAACATGGGGATATGTTCGATGATACATGAGAAATCAGGGAGAAACGACATGGCATCGGTGGAACAGAGCTTTCTTATATAGTGAGCCGTATCAGCAGAAGCCTCGAAGGCTAGTTCCTGCATTTCGTTTTCACCTTTACCGGAGTACGTCCTCCGTACACTGTACTCAACCCCCGGTACACGTAGCTTCGCCTTGGGATTGCTTGAAAGTATCTTCGATCGGGTATGGATGTGCGATTTCGCGCATTCGGACATTGTTCAACATCGATGCGAGCGTATATACGGACAGACTAGACGTCGTTCATCAACAACCTCGAGAGCCGTAGCTAAACGAACAATAAACAGCAGACAGACCTGTATTACAGCGTTTTGAGAACCCTTCACCGCATGTTAATGTCGAACACTGAATTGGATCAGAAAGATTTTATATGAATTGTCAATTTATCTCTGTCTCCATTCCACTCTCAAGCGCGGTGAATTTCCAAGTAGCTTCGATATCTTGCGTGGTAGCCTAGGATTTTTACGGGACCTCGACCAAAGGGCTGCTTTTGTGGGATTCATCGGGAGTCGTGGTCATGGGTGTCGTCGGAAAGTATCATCGATTAAGCTCATTTTGGACGTTTTCGTGACGTGATGTCCGGCAGTACACATGATTATATATAAAATTGACGATACCGAAAACAGTACACCATCTTCACAGACACAGATACACGAAATGCCGTCAGTAGACAGAGCGTAATGCATCCTTTACTCTGAGCCACTATTCAGATTCAGGTCTCTGTGTTGCAACAAGTGAAGACTAACGTCAGAGACCCTTTCCGCGGCCTTCTCAAACGCATGTAAAATATATGGTTGATAGAAGAAGAGTGGAGTCGATTGAGATCATCGATATGGTTACGTATACATCTTGTCTTCCATCACAATTACACACCAAGTACAATTTCTATCAATGTCGAGACAAGCTCGTAGGTAGTAGGATACATGCTGCCAGTTGTGTCACGATATCCCACCTCAGCAACCACTGCATCGCGGTAGTTTACCACCTCATATATCATCCATCACTCCCTGCTGAACCGAGGATCTTTTGGAAGGAAGCCTTCCAAGCTTTCGAGGGACAGGCATACGGCTCGGGCTCTGACTGATGCCCCTCTTGTAGGCCGCATATGCCCTCTCCATGTCGGTGCGCGTTGAACGCTCGTCATTTATTCCATTGTATGGTGAACTTTGGCATGACAGTGCATTGGGCGACTGATCTATCCCATGAGACCGCTCGCGAGCGAAATGAATGTGGTTCGGGCCGACATATGGATTGGGAGTGTGAGGTGGCGAAGGCGACGCGAGGTGCTCGTCTTTCCCTTCAGAAACACTCTCGCGTAACTCCACAACGCTGTCGCGCAACGATATAAAGTGAGAAGGGTGCTTCAAGATTGGATGATGCGTTGCTATCTACTGCTGTTAGCGTGAGAAAGACTTCCATCAAGAGAACGCATACAAATTCATCCATGCCGCTTTCGGGCCAATTCCCGATGTTCTCCGTGGAGAAGACCAAAGGAACGCTGCCCGGCTTTTCAATGCAGATAGAAATTCGAATTCTCTCGTCTATATCGTACAGCTCAGTAGCTTTCTTGAACAGGCCGGTCGTGCGATTGAGGAACGATCGTTTCGGATTACGGGGTGGAGCTTTTGGCATAGTGGGAAGAGATGGTGGAGGAAAGCAGGGGACAGAGAGGTGATGAACGGTGTGCCGTATTGTGCGATTACGCCCCGTCGTTCTTCAGGACTTATATACGTCTTCCGATCGCTCACGTGGTGTACCTTGGATGCATGTAAACGCAATACAGCATTGCGCAAGCCTGCATATGCGCGATCTGTACTACCGAATCCAGATCCCAACGTAGCGGCTCTCTGTCGATCCTGTTGGCGCCTGCTGTAACCTGATATAAACGAGACGATGCATTCCTCCGGCAACATTCGGCGGCTATTGACCAATCCTGTTAGCGCCTGCTGTGTAACATGTACTAAGCGAGGTCGACTGCATTATCACGTTTGCCACTAGACAGAACACCGCTATCGGTTTTCGAACGCTGCCGCTTCGCTTTATAATCGCATTACGCCCATTTCTTTACTATGCCAGTTTTTTTCTTTCACCGTGATGCAGGCCACGCTCCTTTACACCCTATCTTTCGCCTCAGCTATTGGTGTAGTGCTGATTTGGAGGCTTTCCCAGTTGCTGACGATTCAAGCCCGCGAGCGGCTTTTCTCTGTCTTCTCGAAATGGGTGATCTATACACTCGTCTGGCCGAGACTGAATGGAAGCTCCGATCTGAACATTTTCTCCGCTATCATAGTACTGTTTCTCTTGATAGGCAATGTAATCGGATCCGCCCTTTCTGTGCAAGGCCGAGCAGAGCTGTCACAGCGCCTGGCTAGACTTTGTGTAGTGAATGCTGTACTGCTGTTCTTAGGTGGCAGGACAAACATTATACTGGATAGAGTCTTTCAGATCCCATCAACGGAATACTACTTCCTACATCGCTGGGTCGGACGCATCTCTCTTGCGGAAGGCGTCCTTCATGGAATCTTGAGCGTACTGCAATCGTCTTCTGCCCTTAAGAACGTAGAGATTTCAGTCAGTCGTGCTTCTACTCTATCGCTATGCGCTAATGGAATATAGCTGCTAGTTATTTCTGGCGTCATCGTTTCTCTTTCCTTCCTCTTTGTTCGCCGGCGAATCTATGAGCTCTTTCTTGAAACACATTCGCTTGCGTCTATCGCACTACTCACTCTACTATGGCTACATGCAAACCGGAACAGCCTCCATAGTGTAATTTGCCTTTCCATCGCAGCAGGATGCTATCTGGTTCAGAAGCTTGTTTGGCTTCTCTTTGTTCTATACCGAAACATAGGCTCTGGCCCAACTTGCCGAGCATCCATCGTCCGCTTTCCTCATTCCGGGATCGATCAAGTTGTACAGATCCGAATCGAGCTGAAGCGTCCCTGGAACATAAAACCCGGGCAGTTTATTTATCTTTCGTTACCTCGTCTGAGGAGCTTCGGTCTTAGCCTATTCGAGTGGCACCCGTTCGCGATAGCTTGGTTGTATGAGGATGAGGAACAAGGGATGGTGACTATCGTACTACTTGTACAATGCCATCGAGGCTTTACTGATAAGCTCCGATTTGCAGATGGAAAATGTTACGCTGTTGTCGACGGACCTTATGGTTGCAACAGTCTTCGTACCTTGAAGGGGTATGACAAAGTTCTCTTCATGGCGGACGGCATTGGAATTGCTGCACACTTGTTATCGCTCCGCCACCTATTACTCGCTCATGATGAGCAAACAGCTCGGGTTCGCCGGATGACTTTTGTTTGGCTTCTTGAAACCAAAGGTAAGAACCACTCTTACGTGGGGAATAGCTCTGATGATCCTGAAGACCAGTTTGAATGGGCTGAGGAATTCCTAAAGGCTTTGAAAAAGATGGACCGTCGCCGTATTCTCACCATAATTCTGATATTTCCCGATACGAGTGAAGGCTCTTCTGAAGGTCGAGTATCTAGTAGTAGGCTAGATGAAGAGAGACTGTATATCCTTTCAAACGAGTTCGATATGGACTGGTGCGTGGAGCAGGAATGGTGTGCGGAAGCTGGCAACATGCTCGTCACTGGTCAGTTATGTCTGCTATCGGTGAATTTGCGCTAAATAACGATAGTCTGTGGAAGTCCCCAGTTCGGGCTCTGTGCGAGGAAGGCTGTCCGTTCAAACTGCCATAATATCGCATTCCGCAATAGCGAATTTCAGCCGGACGGAACACAAGCTAGTCAACTTTCTTCCCTTCGGTATCGTAAAAACACCAGATTGGTATTGTAAATAGTCTGTGTTATGTAATGAAGGCCGGTTTATCCGATGATTTGCCAATATCAGATGCGGCGCAGTTGCAGAAGGTGATGCAAAGAGTAAGAGTACGGCATGGTAGTGCATGCTAGCGTGTGCGTGCGTGAGTACGGCGTAGAGCCTGCAACAATAGACAGGGGTAAAGATGAGATCAACGCTGACGGCGCTTCCAGCATTGAGCCTTCTACCCGTGCCGCACAATATGCTCAAATAAATCCTTCTCGCCGTGCGTTTGGTGATCTTCACCTTCGATTTTGACCCATCGATATACAACTCAGAAGACGTTACCATGGAGGAAATTTATGAAACGGTGAGTGCGTTCTCATGTCGTTACACGGCATATCTGATCTACAAACAGCCAACCCAATGCACTCGATGCAGCATCTTCACCGGATACGTCCACATGTGCAACACGCAACTTATGAACGAGCGAACCGCACCAATCAGGATGAATGATGCACAACGAAAAAGCGAATTGAAGCTTCAGATCTACAGAGCGGACAATGACCGCCAGAGGACGAAGGGTTGGCGGATTCACAAACGGTGGGAGGACCGCTGTTTGAGGATGCAGGAGACTATCACATTCCTTGAGAAGGAGAATAAAAAGAAGGAGAAGATGATTGCTAGCTTGATGAGTGCTCTCAGGAAAGAAACAGTGGAACAGGATCTTGAATACGCCCTTACTCTTATTCAGATATCTCGAGAAGAAGTGTAGTTTAGCCTCTACGTTCACGCGTAGCCCTTTGACATAAATCGTTCGCTCAACTTTGTAACACGAAATGCGGAGATTCTGTAAGGGGTGTCGAAGGATCAGGCTTGTCGCACGGCCCTATCGCCAAGTCTAAGGCAGTTCGGCAACATGCACTGGCACTGTGGTGCAACCAGATCCGTAGAGCTCGTCAGCACTTGCTTCTTTTAAAATATCGTGGTTCACTGCGCTTCCCCCTGGAAAAGCCCTTGGATAAATCGTATCATAAACCCCGGACTGTGCCGCAAAGTTCGTAAACGACCCAAGAGCCTTACAACCATGGTTGGGATTTGTTCAGAATTCGTCTCATTCTAGCTGACAACTCTGCACGGCTGATGGATCTGCATTTCCTTTGTAGCGCTGTCTTACATTGGCGCTTAAGTCAATACTGTCCTACGCATCATGTGATGCATAGGATGAATATTTAAACCTTCCTTCAGCTATTATTCGGAGAATTGACAATTCATCGTCCATTCCTTCCATTACCACCATCATGTCGAACAGCTACGTATCCGCTGAGAATGATGCGTTCCAATTCAGCGCCAACGCAGAGCCATTTGTTCCAGACTCGACGGTCGATCCGTCACTTCTTTGGAATCCTTCAGAGTGCAACGAAATATTCCAGTCGCTTGGACTAGATATCGAGAGTTCTGAACAGAAGATCCAACGTCTTGAAGAGTACGTTCACACATTTTTTGCGGCGTAACAGCACTAACTTCTGTAGAGAAGTCGCACATTTTAAAAAGGAGTCGGAAGATCTTCGTCGGGATGTTGATATGTTGGAGAACTGGGTCCGGACGATTTACGATTTTATCACTGTAGGACCCATACAGCTTGATACGCAGAACCAAGAAGATACCCTTGTAAAGGAAGAATATGAGATGCAGAAGGTCGACATACGTGCTTGAGATAAGGTTACGGGATATATATTTGTACCTAGCTCATTCAAGTTATTTTGTACCCTGCATAACAGTAGTGACTATGCTCTCTTGCGATAATAAAGCATCAAAAAATAAATCCTGTTCGCATCATCAACCCTTGGTAGATTCAATCCTTCGTTATTTCACTGCCGCCTTGTCACGTACTATGTTATAAACGGCATTGGAATCATCGGGGACAAACGATGAACAGCCGTATGTCAATGAGGCAGGTGAGTAGGTATGATGCTAGTGTGAGATGCACGGTGCTAGCGTGAGGTGTGTGGTGCTAGCGTGAGGCGCATGGTGCTAGTACCATTGACAGCACGGCGCTTGATCAACCAGCAGTTGCCGCACCTAGTGCAAGGGAAACTCAGCTGTAGCCGAACGGCCCCACCATGGTAGTATCTACCCTCTATCACAAAAAAAGATTGTGATTGGTCTGGACACGTCATAGCTCGAGCAAGCGCCTCACGCTAACTTCTTACCTTGCATTATGGTGCGCATGGAGTTCTGTCGCAAAGTTTAAATTGACTTCAAAGAGGAATAGTTCGCGAACAACACCCGACTATTGCGTTCCAAGGCATCCCACCCATTCTATCCTTGGGCTGGCATGCTGGTCGTTGGGGTGTGATGTCTTATCGGCGAAGACTTTTTCGCTAGCTGAACTCGTTGCGAGATCATGGTTCTAGGCTGACTAGTACGTATACAGGCATGGATACACAACGAAAGCAGGGTTCATGTGGGACCTGAGAAATTGAGCGAGATCGTTAACGGTTGGTATCTACAATGTCTATCGTATAGTGAGGTGAAAGAGCGCTTATCCAACTTCAGGTCTGAATACCATTCTCCTGCGTCTCGGTTTCCCCCTTGTTTACGATCAAAGGTCTTAGGGTGATAAAATCATAAATTTTCCGAATCCACTCTTCTAACATGTCAACATCCCGACGAAGACCCTCAGCGTCCTTCCTAGCACGCATAACTTCTCTGTATAATTTAATACCAGTAGGTCGTAAAGAATATGATAACTTACCCTTCAAGATACTGAATCTTTTGCTCGGAACTCCCGGTGTTGAATGACTCTAGTATGTTACTATACTCTGAAGGGGTCCAGAGAAGCGACGCATCGAAATTTGGGTCTGGCACAAATAGTTCTGCTTCGGGGTTGAAATTGAAAGGCTCGTTTTCGACGGAGAGATATGCGTCTGTCATTCTGGCAGTGATGTAGGTAACTGAGTTTGACTTGGAGGTAAAACAATAGCCGGCTGTTCTGTAGGTAGGCAGCGCGAGGCTTTAGTACTTACCATCTGCATCACATGATATCAACTTCTCCATCCCTTAAGCGCTGTGTTATTCTTGAATCATAGGCGCCGCAATTCGAGCGATGAACTGTAAGCGCTGTACAGAGAACACAAACAGAAAACAGCGGAACGCAAAACAGAGCTCGGTAGGTGATACCTCCATGGTATGTTATCCGGAAACAGGGATGGGCATTACCGTCCAGACACCGTACAGAATGTGCGCAAAGCAAAAACACGCCGTAGGGAAGTAGGCATAGTGGGAATAGGTATAAGAACATAACAAAAGATACTAAGTAGATCCATTCCTTCTTCACTCTTCTTTCCCATCAACTACTCCAATGGCTGCCATACCTAGCTGGCCGCCAGTGGCGATGGAAGAACGAGTGGAAAGCGCTCCTCCAGAATTTGAATCTTATATCAACCACAACGAAACCGTGCCACAACAGTCGGACCTTTACTTACAACTTTCACACTTATTTCAATGTGAGATCTGGAAACACAATCAGACTCGTGCTGAACTGTTTGTGGAAGCGGCCAAGCGTGAAAAGCTGGAATATGATGTTCACCAGCAGGCACACAACCTAGCTCAATGGGAAAAGGCTTGCGAAATAGTGTATACATCGCTGAATGAGCATCGTGCGCAGCGAAAGAAATTGGAGGAGGAGCTTGAAGAAGCGAAAGTAGAGATCGCGCGCCTACAAAAGGTATGTTGTCCTAGGCTGCGCTCGTACGAGCTTCTCACTAATCATGCGGCTAGGAGACTTCGTATGGGACTGGCGTCGCTACTGTCACCCTTCCGGCCTTGGAGTTGGATGGTGGAAATCATCATACAGATGGTGGTGACAGTACTAGAGATGGGGAAGTGGGGGAGACGGAGCAATGGCAGTGGGCATATTGTCAAGACATTGAAGAGGACATATTGTAAGGAAGACTATATTTACGCCGTAAATGTTATTAGAAAATGTATCGAAAGCTTACCTTACTATTCTTACGTAACGTATCGTGATACTATACGTAGTAACAAATCCTACCGCCTCCGGTCCTAACGCTTACGTGGTAGTAAGGTCGCTCGAAGTAGTGATCGTTTCATTTTCAACTCCTATCGTTGGCAGTGTCGGATCTGGCTGAAAATATGGAGTTTGGACCCCATTGCCGTTTCTATCAGCTTCTGATGGCACGCCTCTTTGACACTCGTCACTTGTGGGATTCATTGTGACTATTTGAATGTCGACGTATACTGTAGGTTGTGAATCGATGGTGGCCTCGTTCCAGTGCTAATTGTCACTGGCTTGCAGGTGGGAGTATAATGGAAAGGCTAACGAATAAGGTTGTAAAATTCTGTGGGGTCAGAAAGAGGCAAGTTTATTGTGACTGTTATCGATTAGCTTCGGCAGGAGGTCAGCGCATATTTATATCCTTGCCTCGAAGCCAAGGACAGAAGCGCTTTTCAGTTGTGACCTAACGCCACCTACGCCCCTAGAAGGGTATGCTACCTGGACAGGGGCTATGCCCCTGTTCTAGCAAGGTGAGTATCTCTCCCCCTAACAAATCACCATCACAACATCGGTTCAGGGCTTAAGCGCTGAAGAGAGACATAAGAGATCCAGACTTACTTCTTAGAGGTTGCTCCGGCCGTATAGCCACCAAGGCAGACAGCTGGACTCCATAATCCCCTCACTTTTGAGTCAGATAGACCAAAAGTGCGGCGAGTACGTCCTAGGCTGAGCTGTAGTATTGGTGGAATCACCCCACCGCATGAACCTCCGCAATCCTGGCGCGTCCATGCCGCAGATAGTTCCATATTGGAACCATAGAATCCTCTACATTGGCTCGCATTCGTCGACAGGAAGCTCGAGTACATGTGAATCGTTGGATGGGATCAGTCCCGCCACCATCTTTGGAGCAACAACCCTGTCTTATGTAGCTGTGGCGTCCAAGGCAACATCAAAAGATGCCATGCCACTGTCTTAGGAGTACAATAATCAAGCCTATCCTCGCGTTGCAGTTTTGCTCACCCACTTCCCAATTCTTCTCTTCGCTCGTTGAGGATTCCATCATGGATATGTTTGACTTCCTCGACGTCGACCCACGCAAATTACGCAATCTTCCGACACAAGCTATCCTTAAAAGGCTTCGAAGAGCATACCTTACTGCTATTCGCAACTCCCATCCTGACAAAGCTCCAACAAAAGGACATGGAGTCGCCCAGCAGTTGAACGCAATAAAAGAATTTTTCGGTAATTTCAACATACGCCACGTCAATTCCGAAAGAGTTTTCAAAGCAGTAGAGAGCGGTTGTAACGATATGAAAGCAAGGACGAACTACCCCTTGGCGTGGAAGATGCCCGTACCGCAACGAGCCCAACCTGGCTCGCTACCTACCAATCCCATTATTCTTGATGCACCTGAGATCACCTCTCAATGTTCCACGCCACTTCAGACCCAGAAATAGCCAGGTCCTATTCCTATCAGATCAAGCACCCGTGAAAAGTGGAGAAGGAATCTTGATGACATCACCATGTGGGCAGACGTGGAATACCGACAGCAGACGGTGGACGATTCTCAACACACTTTTGGTATGGCATAGACTATTAAGAAATAGCTAGATCAATCGAAAGAAAACTCTACAACGCTCTTACACGGTTCGCAACGGTCATGGGACGCATAACGGATAGGATAGGAGATTACGTAATTAGTCCTGCAAATGTGTTTGTATTGAAAAGGTGCTAGTGAATAGTGGAAAAGAAGTCTTCTAGAAAGAGGTGATATGCGTTGACACTTTTGGGAGTTTACCTGAACTTTCTACGAGGCATCACTTGTTTCAACGATTATAGAACCGGTACAGACATTTTAGACGCACAAGCAAAGTTCTTATTCAGTGAGACTGGATTCTGCACTACGAAGTCGGCGTAGACGTTTTAACTATATAGCCCTACGTGGTAAGCCTGGTTGAGCCGGTACAGGCGTTCCGCCTGCATAGAGAAAAACACTATGCATTAGAACTACATCCCGTAGTGCGTAGTTTATGCAGGAATGTAGCTTGTGTAGGTATGACTATTCCTGGTATCATGACACCTGCACAGGTATTACACCGGCACAGTCAAAAGTTGTATGCCATGGAGACTGATTCCTAGAGGTATGATACGCAGGAATATTAAATATGCGGAAGAACTAGGCATGTTAGGCGAGTATGCATGCAAAAATCCTGTACCCCTCGCCCCGATTAGGGATTCGGTCCTACCTACACCGCCTAGATATCTACACAGATCCTGCCTGTTTTCATTCCACGCTACTTCCTGCTGGGTTTACGCAGAGATTTAGGCGGTGCAAGTATAACAAAATCCTGTATCGTGAGTTGGGTAAAAACTCTCAGAAAAGAGGAACTACTAGGGAAAACGGCAAGGTAGAACAGTATCGTGAACTCGGTATTGAGCTAGTATGTACCAGCTAACTTATATATAGTATTGTGCCAAAAGTAGCCTATGAAACTGTTTCGGAAGATGCGCTCTTTGCCCGTCTTTGCAGAGCTTGGCGGCACTGAGATGGCAATTTTATAATGGGCGGGGGGTATATTTTCTCCTTTACAGCCATTAGCATAAGTTATACTCACAAGAGAAGAGTCTTACAAGGGTTTCTTGGCCTGGAGGCGGCCAAGGCTGGCCAGCCTCATTTGATGAAACAAATCCACTGGATCGGCCATTTCGGTAGGCTAGGAAGTAAACTTGGGTATCATATTCGAGGCTCAACTTTGTCAATTTTTGGTGCGTCTTTGTGAGTTTTTGATAATTGTTGTTAGCCGCTCGCCTGGACCTAGCACGGGGTAGTGCTGAGCGTGATGTTAGCGTCATACCTATCAGTAGAATCACGGTAGCTGAAACAGCAAAGCACGGAACAAGGGGTTGAACGACGTATAAAAGGGTCTCAGGTACGCATTTACAATACAACAACCTAATCGCTTGCTTCAACAAAACCGAAATTATAAATCAGAGCTGGCTTCCGTGGCTTGCAGCCTTTATGATAATTCCATACTCCATCTGAATACATGTTCCTCTTTTGTCTCCACCTATAAACGTAAAGTCGTAAGTTGGTCTTACACATTTCTGCTTGTTACCTGGTCCCTCTGACTCCCTCTCTTCATGACCTAGTTTTGGCACCTGTCGTAGGTTCCTATTCTGGCCCTCCCCCTATTTCGCGTTTGTGTCAACACTGCAGAGGCTAATCTTATCACGCGTATGCTTAGTCAGGCCTAGGCAAGTACGTGCTTTCCGGGAACACAATAACTACTTCTAGAAGAATGCTCACACATTGTTCGCCGAAGAGGTCTCCTCGAAGAAATCTCCTAGGAGAGATATAATTTTAGCACTAAACAATGCTCTGTTGAAACAAGTGATTGAATTGATTGTCTTGCGAGAAGCCTCGCATATATATGTACGTATCCCTGGCACCTGTTACACATATGCTTCAGCCACCGTGACATCTGACACTCCCACACGATGACGACCAGCGCTGGGAATCCATCGACCATTTGTCACGGTGGTGATAGGCCCCGTTAAAACCTTCCAAAAACTTCAAAAGAAAAGGAAGGAAAGGGTACCTAATATGCTGTTCCTACCCAGACTCGACAGTCCCAGCCGCCCTAACGGCAGCTATGCAGCGTTTAGCTACAATACAGGTGTTTCCACTTCTCACCTCCAGAGTGTGAGCCATTCCTCCACGAGTCGCCCGCGAAGACATGTTCGTTGGAGGATTGCGCTGAACGCCTGTAGGTGATGCCCTTGGCCAGCTAATAGAAGCCTCTCTATACATAGTTCTGAAATCAGTTCTTTGTCTCTGACTTGTCAGGCCTTTCCTGGCCCTCACCTTCTGTTTAATCATAATCACTCGTCTACGTTATTGCATGTTATAGTGCTGTAGGTGAGACTGCTCGGAATTGTCCAAGCAGTCCCATCCTCAACATTGTCTTGGCTGCTTGCACTGCTATTGACGGACTACAGAGAACTTTCTTGACGTACTCGCATGGTTGCTTGCCTGTCCACATCTCTTGTCGCTCCTTAATCTAGTCCCGGCATTCCAGGATTACGTGCTGTACTGTCTGCTTTCCAGTAGAGCGACAAGCGTTCGTGTTCCTAATACCTATTAACTGCGTGCATGCTTCAATAAGGTCAACCACTACTTACTCAGTGCTAAAATTAGCCTGTTTTGATATGCGCCAAATTTGATAAACAAGGTCCTGTGAACACCTCGCTTCTCGCCCTCCCTTCTACCTGACGGTAACTATGGCGCTGTCGATAGTGTAATTTTTCAGACCAATACATTGTTCTAGAGCCTTCAAAACGTCAAACATGAGCTAGGAGACCCCTCTCTCAGGCACAAGATGGACGAGAAATGATCAAAACGTTCTGGCTGGCCGCTCAACCTTGTCGATCAGCTTGATTCAGTCAGTCATCAATGACCCAGTTCGCCGATGCTACCAGACAGCAAGGGCAAGTGTTAGTAAGAAAGCAGATCGTATGAAAGCGAATAGTAGGCGGGCCGCTTGAGCGCTGGATCCTAATTGCGGGGTTCGGCTATTCGCGTGGGGCAAGCCCCAATCATGCCAACAGTTTTCCGTTTTCTGAATGTGTCGCCAAAGCTGCAAGTGAACCCGTCAATTCCAGTATTGCGGCTATCAACCAAGCGTTTTCTATTCCAGGCAGAAATGCCTACCTCTGCAGGACGCTAAAGCATAAATCATTCTAATATTACTAGCTGAGAAAACTAGATAACATTATCATGCTCGGGTTGATAGTAGAAGCTATACCTTAGGGTTTATATAGGAGGAAAACTTAATGTAGATTTCGTTTATACTAAATAGACCGATGTGATAAATCAACCTTATCGACCGGAAAAGTCACTCTTCCAACAGCGACCACCAGGCTCGTAGTCATCATCGTGGATGTTGTCGCCCATGACGACCTCAGTACCCAGTCTCTCAATCTCCGCCTCGTGAAATCGCACCAAAGTCCTTTCAAACTTGCGCAAAAGTATTTTGTCCCATTCAGCCTGCGATCCTTGCAGCAGCTCCGGTTCGAAACCCTTCCACTTTTCACAAAGCGTGTCTGCATTTCCTAAAGACCTAGAAATGCCCTTCTGAGCGACCTTGCATGCTGCTCTCATCGCCTTCCCAAAGGCCTCAAACGGCTTGGCTCCACAGAACGTCTCGCGCCCACTTAGCATGACCCATTGCTCCAGTACATTCTTCCACTCAATCACTATCTTTATCTCACATTGATTCTTGTAGTCTTCGGATGTCCAATCAATCAAGTCCTCGGAAGTACAATCAGTGGAGTTCTCGGATGGCGAATCGGTTAAGTCCCGTCGAGGCCGTCTTCGTCTGGCCTTTCTGTTGGCTCTGAACTTGTCCACGTCATTAACAACAATAGGTTCACCCCTATTATCATCCACGATAAGCGGGTCGTCTAGAATGGTGATTGGATTCGCCAAAGACCCCAGTTCTTGGTTTGTTGGCGTCGCCGCTCTGGTAGCTTCCGATCTGGCACAGTTCTCGCTCGGTTGGGCAGTCTGACTTGATTGCATATGGGTTTCGATAGAATGGATATGGACGGTGTCCACATGCGATTCACCAGGGCTTGGGAACGCTGGCGATTCGCTAACTCCGGCTTCGTCGGCTTCGTTGTGCGCTGAGGGTCTTTGGTTCGAATCAATTGACTGGCTGGACTGAATTTCCGTATCCGAGCCGGATCCCTGAAAGATGTCGATAGGTATTTCCACAGCTGAACCACCAGAACGAGGCTCGTGTTCGGGAGCTGTTGACAGGTCCATGGGTACTGTCTCGGATGCAAGGATCTCATGATCCGGTTTGACTGATTTCGTCCCCACATCCTGCGTAGCTGTTTCGACGAGTGCTACAGCCTCCACATGCTGACCGTTAAGCGCCTCGGTAGGACTGTTTCCCTGAACGTCGACCATCGCTTCGGGCTCCTTCTCGACAATCCCTCGCAGTGTTTCGTCGGTGAGTTGGGATTCTGGCTGAATTTCCAGGTTCTCGTCTTCACCACCGGTCCGGTCTTTGAGCCCGGAAGGCTCCAAAGCTGTGCACTGAACCTCAATCTCGGTAGTGCTGACTTGACCTTTAGCCGAAGCATCAGTGCTTGCCTGAGGATCATTGGTGCTGGGAGGTAGCGCCGTTTTCACTCGCTCTTGCGCTGTTGTCGCGTTGTTCCGCTTCGTAGACGGAAACGTGAATTTATAGTTCTTACGACGCGTCTGACGTATGTTGGTCTCAACAGTCGGCGCTCCTCCTGGCAATTCATTGGTGATGGAAGCTGTTCTTGGTTTCTTTGATGCATTGGAGGCTTCTGTCGTGTTCGCCCGCTTCCTCAGGAAATGACTGTTATGAGACCTCTCGACGGTTGGCGCTTCCTCCACGCTCGCATCTACACTTGCTTCCGTCTGGTTCGGCATAGTATCTCCCGATTCAAAGGCAGGCTCTTGGTCGGCATCATCGTGAGATGACATTTCATCGTTTGCATTGTCGGCTGCCGTAGATTCGCTTAGGACATTGTGAACAGTATTGTCGAAAGACCACGTCGGCTCCATTCCAAACAAGAGTGTAGGTTCGTTGAGGTATGAAATAGAAGATAGGGATATATCGGCCATAAAATCAGAGTATGGAAGCTCATGAGGATATGGACTCAACCCAGGAAGCACCGTGGCTTTATACATGTTCTCCGCAATTGCGCCCCATTGAGGGGTAGCTCTGAAAAGAGACACATACGCCTCAAAGTCAGGATCCTGAGACGGCGCCAGTGGCGATGTCGTGAGCTTTGAGCTTAACATAGAAGCCGCATGAACACGGCACGAGAAGACCCAGCTGTCGACGATCGACTGGCTCATCGGATTTGCTCGCAAGGCGTTCTTGAGCGCCCAGCCCGCCACAAGTCGCGATGGGCGCGTGATGTGTCTTGAACGGAGGCCATATATTGGTGGAAGAGCACCATGCGGGTCGTCCAAGCAGTTGTTGCCCTGCAGGCAGCGTCGTGGGTCTTTATGCAATCTAAAGGATTGGTCCGGAGTGTCCGTTCCTTCCAGCAACAGCGGCATTTGTATCTCACCTTCCAGCTTGGGGGAGACGGCGTCTCCGTACATGGCATCCGACGATACGAACCTCTGTATGGACTGGGTGTCTGAGCCTCGGTATTGGCGCCGCCAACAGATGAGGATAGCACTTGCAGAAACTCAAGGGTGTAAGCACTGGGATGCTTCACCAACAGAAACACCGCATGAGGTCTCCCTTGCTAGTCGTTGAGGTGTAACGGGACGGAAGGGCGAGGAGGCTTGGGTAGTGCATGTCTATGCCTTGCCTGCAACCTCGTCACGCTTCCCATACCATCATGCCTCCCAGAACGGCCTGAAATCGTCGACAAAGCACAGGGGTATGCATTAGAGGCGCCACGGAATTCGAGCGTTGGGCAGGGGAAGTCAGAGTATGCCTTGGGCTCTCGAGGAGAGTAAAGTCCTTGAATGGGCTCGGTGGATCGTCTGAGTGCATAGCTTCGGAACACTGTGGAGAGGTAGCAGCTGGCACTCTTTGAATGATGAACATGGAGGTCAGTCGTAGGGAGCAGTGATCGATTCGTTGAGTACGGTATAAGGCAAGGCAGGCTACACAACTCGACATGCCCCGTTCAGCTGTCCAACAGCACATCCTGAGCTACTTCGGCATATAGTCAGAGCCTTGAGGGCACTGTCACGCAGATGCTGAAAGCTTCGATCCTGGGATATCCTGTCACATCAGACTAGGCAAATCAAGTTTCTCGGATAGTTTCGGTGCAGGATCCATGGGTGTGTGGCTTCAAGGCGTTGTGGGGAGGGAAGGAAGCTGGCGCTACTCGGGCAGCGGCTACAAAGGGCTTCTTCGAAAGCTGAGCGCGACCGCAGTAGAAGCTTCCCCGCTCGTCTTTCAGTGATGTTACATCTTACCAAGAGTAGGTGACCACTTTCCAGCTTCCATAATGTCTACCAGTACACACGGGAGGCCGTTCGGAGGGAGGAATTATCGTTGCGATCGGTCTGGCGAGAGTTGGAGTATAGTAATTGCTTCAGGACGGTCTCGAATCTAGACTTGTGAGTTAATCTCCTTGCTTCGATAGCGAGAGTGATACCTTTGCGATCATGGTGTGTGGCGGGAGTGCTATTCTGGCTGACAATAATACGTGTGCGATGCAGTGATGTTGTTGTTGTCTTTATTCCGCCCGGCTCTAGCCTACAGGGCACTAGTACGATATTACGTACGCTAGCTAACTAGTTAACTAGTTAACTAACTAATCTACGCTGATGACGTAACTCCTTCCCTCCTTCCAGCCCTTACATGCCTCCGATTTCGCCAAATAAATAACTATCCCCACCTGGCTTAAAACTTATTAGCAAGTTTTCTTGAAGTCTCTCCTCCAAGTGTTCAAAGTCCTTTTGCCGGCAAGTGAAGCAGAACCTGCTATTGTGATAGAGGTGCGGATAGAGTTGGCAAGTAGTCTATGCCATCTGTAGCGATACCAAGCAGTTTGACACGGTGAGGATCACTCCCAGTCGGGCTAAGCGCGTGTCTCAAATAATTACTGAACTTCATCCTCGGACACCGTAAGTGATCAGGGCCACATTTTTTACATGAATCGCAGGAAAAGACAAATATCATATCGAGAGAAAACGTATCCAAATTCAAGATGGGAGTGTGATAATAGGACTTCTTTAGAACGAATTGCAGATAAGACATACACAACCAAGCAATATAACCAGCGCTTTCAATCCCAAGAAAATTTCTTGGAATGTCGTAAACATGAGATTCGCCAGAAAAAAAAGGACGGGTCCGCGGGTCAATATTTTTAAGAATGGTTGATCCTTAATCTGGAACTGATGCTGAATACTTCTCAGAATGGCGGACTCGACACGAAGAGCGAGCATACGGATGAGAGATGTATCGCTATTCTCTGTAAGCTCATATATCTCAGGGTGAGAGGGAGGAGCTTACTGCACTGTCAAAGCCCGCAAATCATCCATCTCAGATGCTATTCGTCCAGTATCTTCAGAAAAATCGCCCTGGGACTCGTAGTCTTCCTCAAACACGATTGTTTCTTCGTCAGAGGCCCAATCATCTTGTAGCTCAATATCCGTCGCAATCGCAACTTCATCGTCCATCTCCACAGTCGGATAAAACAAGCCATTGGCAGGGCGAAAGTAATCTGGCACTAAGCTGTTAGAGACTATGTACATGTTTAAACTCAGCAGATTAGAGAAGTAATAACTAACGTTCACAGTCCATTTGGATTATAGTCGAGAGAAAATACTTTTTCGCAAAGTTCTCAGCAACAGATCGACGAATATCCTCTGGATTTGTTCCCGGGACTTACAGCGAGACGCTGTCATTTATACCTCCAGTCCAACAGTAGGAACTGCCCCCTTGACTTCTGTTACCAATCGATGTACCCTTGTGAATATGATACAGCCACCTGCGGACGGTATATTGTTCATGCCTATCGACCAGGGTTCTAACAGCGCCAGCGTTTAGCTTTGCTGGAACGTAGTGCGACTTTGGAGGGTGTCATATCATGCCGAATGCACCAGCTCACGGCGAGACGCTCAGACCTGAACAAAATTGCGGGCTCGAGTCTGCCCCGGCTAGGACATAAGGTCATTTGGTAATGCCCTAGGCACTATAGTCAAGACCCAAGTAGAGAAGCAAGAGGTGGAGCAAGGCATGTAAGCCCCTATTTCATGAGCTCTGTCAAGCCAGCTCTCACCCCAACACTCAGCTGAATTTGCACTGAAGAGAAACTGGAGGCCGGGATAAAGACTCCTGACGCCAGTAAAGGGGGAGCGCAGTGGTATCAAGTGCTGAGGGGAACGGAACCCTAGACTTCTTCTTTTAGAGAGCCTTGAACAAAAAACGGCAAGGCAGACACCTGATGTACGTTCTTACCCTTCGTATTGGGTTGGATGCACCAAATGGTGCGACAAAATGACTTAGACCAAGTGGCGGAAAGACTGCGCTGCTTGAGTCTTGAGCGCCAGGCGCATACATACCGCAGATACTCGCATCATAAGTCTGTCCTCCACTCTGGGGGGGTGTCAGTGAGAGCGATACAGGGATGTGACCTGCGTGCGGCGGAGTTGAACTGGGCAATTCAGTCATTCATAGCCACTAGATAGATCCAACCTTGGGCATCACATGAAGAAGGCTTTGCTTAAACGATGGTGTACTTCGCTATAGGCTCTGAGGCCCGAGGCTAGTCTTGACTTCAAGCCATAGGATGAGGCTTGGATAGGTGCAAGAAAGGGGCTAGTGCCTTAGTGCTATTTTCTGGCATAGCACTGGGTGCTTGATAAGGAAACTCAATGCGTATCCTCCTAGACTGAGGAGCATTATGTACGTCGAATAAAAGTGTGGAATGAAGTTCGTAACAAGACAGAGCATACATCTGATTAGAGAACAATTTTCGTTCCTAGATTATTGAATAACTTTAGCGCTCCACCAACTCGATAGACTCTGTATTGCCTGTATCTGGGCGCCGAATAGCCTGGAGAGCTTGGATAGAATTGGCAATTTGGCGTGTTATAGTGCTGGAGCAAAAGCTAAAAGTACATCCTAGCTGAGTGAATATACATACCTGACTCCTATTAGCTCATATAATACGAAGAGGGGACACATACAAGAAAAATACCATGGTGAAGGCGGTTTTCTGGCATAGTAGGCTGTAGAAAAAGAAGTAAAAGTCCTCCGCACAAGGTGCATAATGCTGCAAGTGTATTTGTAAGAAGAAATACCCTTAAAAGGTTTAGATAATGCTGGTTGAAGGGACGGGCTCCTGAGTTCCTGTGTTGTTGGAATCGCCAGTGGGAAAGGCATACGGCTAGTCCTGGGCTGACAGCGAGAACAAAAAGAAGATTTAGATATAGAATATGCGTATCTAGTCTGCCATAGATTAGTACAGATGATAAAAAGAGTCTTGAAAGGCTTACTTGTAGTAGTAGAAGACAACATTGACTGTAGCCACAACAGAAATAGCAGCGTATGGCAGCAGCGTAGCCCAAGGAGGAAAATCGAGAACTCGAAAGAAGCGGGCAAGCTACTTGCATTAGCAAGCAATAAAGCAACAGTGAGGAGACTTACATTTGTGTAGACAATAGACTGGAGAGTACAAATAACTGCTAGATCTACCCAGTCCAACTGAATAGAAGAATTGAATGTGATAACGAGCGTGACTATAGTGAATATGATCGAGGCGATCTGAACCGAACTGGAATATATGGCAATAGCCAACCCCCAGCGGCGCTGCGTTCGAATGTCCTGGAGTAGAAGCCAGACGCCCAGCACTACCCCACAAGAGAGACATACGATGTATCCGGTAGCAAGATTGTTGTTCATTGCAAATAGAATGAGCTGTGAATCAACATCTGGCTGACGGTGGCTGGCCCTTCTTTATTCTATTCTGTCGATAGAAAGCCTGCTAGATCGGGATCGATATCCTAGAGTGTGTTACTGGTGGGCGGTTCATGCTGGTCATTCACTGCAACGGAGTTAGGTTGTATCCTGGCTTACCTTAGGCAGGAATAAATTACAAGCAGGAGCGCTCCTCCGTTCACGAAGACACTACTTTGGAATTGATGCTGGTGCGTACCTGACGTGGGTGCAATACCTGCAGGAAGCTGACCATGCTAACATTTACCTTAGCTGATGATAGCATCTCCGTCAATAGCACCCACTGATACAAACCCTTGTGCGGACAGGACATCTTACATTGACCCCCGCTTGCTAGTCTTCGAGGCGTAGCAAGCATGAAGGAGTTGTGAAAAACAGTCGGCCTTGCATAGATGTGCTTTACTTTGATACAGGAAAGACATTGCAGGCACTGCAAACCACCTATCAGATGAGTCTCTTACCTTGTCGCCGCGCCAGCTGTTGAATCATCCCCCTGAACGACATGGGCGCGTCCGAACGACATGGGAGTGCGTAAGAGAGGATGGAGTGACGCGTGGTATGGGCTTTACCTGCCGAAAATAGAAGTGTGTCTCGAGCTTGCGTGGCGGCTGGGTAGCAAACGAAGGGGTACAAAAGGCTCCCACGACACAAGGAGAGCATCCAATTCACTTTATCACTTCATCTACACTAACCTGCCAAATCTCTCGCAATGAGCCTCTCGCAATCCTCGAACAGTTCGACGATTGAAGATCCGTCTATGAATCGGCAACTGACTGAAGATGTTGAAGGCCAGGTGAGTGGTGCTTGCTAGTTGGTATGAACCAGCAGCCCTGACTTGAACATAGCCGATATCCAACTCAAAAAGCCCGAGCGGTAGTGCGTTTTCGTCGCCCCGGAATGTCGCAAAGGAACCTCGTGGAATGAAGCGACAGCAGTCTACAGAGAAGGACCCAGAAGAGGAAAGTCTTAACATGAGAGAAGCTATTTCCAGAGAAGTGAGCTGATACGCATCTGTTTGGAAAACAAAGTCACTAACATGTATTGAGACAAAACGCCCTAAGCTCGCCGTCAAAGCCATGGATTCTGTGGTTGAGTCCATGGAAAAAACTGTATACAAATTAGATGAGATTTGTTCCATGGTTATGACTCTTAGAAAGGAGCACGCAAAATCGATGGTTGGTCTTGTACAATGGGCCGAGAATAATAGATCAGAAGGGTCGAACTCTTACACCTCAGGAGAATCTGATCGCCAGACGATTGAAGATTTTAAGAAATTTATTACTCGGTATAGGACATACTGGCATATTTGATAACCAGGGAGACCACCAGAGCGCAGGAGCAGAATGATCTTGATATTGGGACAATTGATTTTGAGGCTATGATGCACGCTATCTTACATGTTCATTCCTCCAAAGACAATCACCTTACAGAGTTGTTTTGGATAGTGTCTTTGCCTGCCTTTGCAGAGTTTGGCGGCACTGGGATGGTGATTTTATAATAGGTGGGGGGTACATTTTATCCTTTATAGCTATTAGCATAAGTTATGCTCGCGATAAAAGATAAGTCTTACAAGCGTTTCTTGGCCTGGAGGCAACCAGGGCTGGCCAGCCTCATTTGCTGAAACAAATCCACTGAATCGGCCATTTCGATAGGAAAATAGGCATATGCGTCCGATTTGAAAGGATAAATTATCATTTCTGAAACTAAAGATCCAGATTACTTGCTTCTGCCGTTGGACTCTCAATCCTCTTCACGACTAATAGGGTCATAAAAGCTGGGACCACTTCCATTCAAGGAATGCGAAGTAACTATACCCTCAACTATCACGTTGCTGCGCTGAAGAATGAATAGCAATCCCCAATCTCCGTCTATCTTCATCGCTCAAATCGCGTAACAAACTATCTATATCCAACACGTAAGGCCCACTACTTGAACTTGTACCCCTTCCTTCCGTGTTACGACCTGTTTCTCCATTGACAAGTCGGACAGAATCGCCTTGCCCACCTGCTCCATTAGGAGTGTTTGGTGGAGCAGGGGGAGGGGTTTGGTTTGTAGACATGATGCTGAAGGGAGTCAGGATCGATCTAAGAACTATAAGTATATGCCTTAGAAGCAGGATTCGCAAATCTCACCTCAGTTCCCCTGTGACCGACGATACGTCGAAGCTTTGTAAGATGTAGATAATTCTTAGTATATATTAGCATGCTATACACAGGACAGTTCTGCTCATGCTCACAAAGATTTGGTTGATGTGTACAGAGAAGTAAAGACCTGAACTCCTTCCGTATGACGAGTAACAATAGGCTATTAAATAGATAAACTCGCTATATGTTGCAGGGTTTATGAGAGAGTATTTACTAGTATAGATCATCTCGTTTGATCAAGAAGGGCATCACTTCATGCATGCAGATGCAAGCTTTACGCTAGTTGAAGTCCAATGGAAACGAGTAGTAAAGTAGATGTAAATTCGCCCGACTCCTATGCTCGCTAGCATCTCTGTTATTGAATACTGCTGAAAATGAATAGCGCCATTCTCTCATTACGCAGGTGTGACGAGGCTTGCAGGTGGAAGCCCTCTCTTCGGCAAACGCGAAAAACGTATGCCAATGCGTAACATGGATGGTTACCATGAGATCCCTGCCTCTTTCAATGCATGGTCACCATGGACAACTGTCTTATATTAGCATCATTGTAGGTCTACTTCATCTCGTCGGCATCTGTCGAGGCATAGTCATAAAAAATGTACTCTAGTAGAGTTATCATTATCCTGCTTTGTACCATTCTCTTTACCGTGAACAAGATTGTGCAAAGTAGAATTGGTTCCATAATCTAAGGAGTTCGAAGAGGCTACTAGATTATGTGCACTTTGGGCTTGAGTGTTAGCTGCACGAGCTGGGTCTTGCCGATCTAAACCAGGGACAGGAATAGCCCCATGCACCGGTCCTTTAGGTGTGCATGATGTAAAATTTCGGTACATGTAGTTTTGCTCTACAGTTCTATGTAGATATTACTATACTATTCACGTAAAAGACACCGCTTGTCCTTACTTTTTCGTTCTGTGCAGACAGAAAAGCCAAGTTTTAAGTCGCCTTCGTATGATAAGTGAGTTCGATCGTTTGTGAGAGCTGTATTACCGTGAGAATCCATCTGTAAAGATAACTAACTCCCTATTACTCTTCGCCATGGCTGCAGAAGCAACAACGGTAATCATCTCTTCACAAAAATCCCTATGGGTGTGAAGCGAAGGATCACTTCCGATATCATTTCAGGCTTAGAGTACTGCGAACTACATCAAATTGTGACTTCAAGGACCCTTGCTGGAGCTGGTGCTCATGTTTTCACGTTGAAGAGGCTTGCAGACAATAGATACATATGACGCAGGCATATGCTCTACATTCCATGATCTGCGGTTTCGGCCTGCACTCCTCCTGCACAGTGTTGCGAACCACAATAGACCAATTTCCAACTACTATTATCTTGAAGGGCTAGTCTTTGGATCGCGATATATTGAGTATGATAACGGCTGGAGGCGATTGAGAGGGCAATCAGAAGGTAATTGGGTGGAATTGTAGGTTAATTGGGGTAGCGTTGAGGTTGAGTGCTCAGAGCATAGCTGAAACAAATATTTTTAGAGTCACGTGTTAGTACATTTCTCTTTTAAGGCGTGCTGTCGATTCTATACGTAACAACGTAGCAACCCGGCCCGTGCGCGCCAAGTACCCGATGGTAGCGAAAGTGCAGGCTTTGAACCCTCTAACTGCCCCCTAACTGCCCCCTAACTGCCCTCCAAGCTACTCTAGCCACATCTTGATTCCACGGATCTTTTATATTATCGCATGCGCATTGCCATGAGAAGAACGCCAGTACCGCATAGCTGGAGGTTGGCACCGATGAGAATGGATTGAGTCTTTATTGAATACCATAGTAAGCTTCTTACCGTTGCCTCTAGCAAATAAAAACAAGCCGCATGTCGATTTATCGCGCATGTGACGGGCGAGGTGGGGTAGCTACCGCAGTAAAACTCATCTCAACCTCACACCTTTGGGCACCAACATTTGGGCAGCTCTTATCCACGGATGTAGTCCACCAGACTTTTGAACCCGGTGAATCCATCAACTTCCCTTACACATAAATTAAGGATACTAATCTTTCACTGTAGTTGTAGTATTCGTCCCCTTCCTCTATCGAACATCGAGTCGGTCCGCGCATCAGCCCGTTGCCAGCCCTACTTCGCTTCCATAATCGCCGTACGACTCCGCTGCAGAGTATCGCGCTGTTCACTCTGGTTGAGCACCACCAACCGCAGTTGAGCCTGTCATGTCTACCGAGGTATGGAGATATCTAGGTGGATACTCTATATATGCTGATTAATGTCTACATCTTAGACTGGAGCCAAAGCATTGGAAGGGGAAGATGAATACATAAGAGGAAAAATCTTCGAAGGAGTGGGCTATTCTAGGAAAATAACAGGCAAGGGCAAATTGATCCAAATATACGATCCATCGAAAGACATGAGCTCTCCAGCATACTGGGAACACGAAGACGAGGCTGAAATTGGTTCACACGATGTCCCCGCATGGTACAAGGTTCGCATCGTAGGTGCCACTATCAAGTTCACCTAGGTTGTAACTGGAACCGGTCGACCAGTTGCATTCCCGCCTCAAAGCCTACCACAAGGGTAATGGACATGTCTTGACTCCGATTCTTTGGACTCAGCACATTCACACAGTCTGTCGTCTGCCCGCCTATCCCTCGTTCCCATTTCCACTGTGTGCTTGTGTGCATGGCGGGAGCAAGACTTTCGACCAGCTCAGAAAGTAGGGAAATTGATACTTCTGAGTATCTGTATTCAATTCCTTTAGATCATTAGTCTCAATTGCTTATCAAAAAGCTCCCCTTCACTTACGCCTATCTGATGGTATTACGTCTGTATGTTGTTGGGATTGTATAGAATGTGAAGACTCTTCGTCTGAGTCGCTAGGAGTTCCGCTGCTGAGCACCCTAACCTCTTGTTGTGCGACGAATTCGTTACCCTCCCCGTGTATCGCCTCGATCATGGTGTTTGGAACACTTGTTCGGTCACCCTCATGACAGATACGTCGAGAATTGCGCCCTTCTAGTATGCGTTAGAATAACATGTTGGAAAGAAATGAGACTCTTACCTATAGCATCTACAATCGGTCTTTTTTTATGTAGAGGGTGTGGAGCTTGCAACTCGGCCGTAAAGAGCTCTGGAAATTTGCTAGTCAATTACAGAGGTAGAGGCCGGCGAGAGAAAACTACGTACCGTCCATGTTAGGTATTTGATGTTTTTCAACAAGCAAACCTAAGAGAGGAGAGGCGAAGGCGGTCGCATTACATTTGACAAAATAAACCAGTTGTTTTCTTTCTTGAGCATTTAAACAGACTACCCTCCGTTTCCCTAAGCCTGCTGCGCAAAGTGCAACTTGCTCGCGGCCACATAGGCGGTGGATATCGTTAAGGAAAGTCTGATAGAGTCTGTTATCACGGTTTGCCGGTTTAGTCTTTAGAATATTGGCAGCAGTAGTGACAAGCTTCGTCGCCTTTTCGTCCAAACGGCCCATGGTATTTAGATCCATCATGCTCTTTCGCAGTTTTTCGGCGCATTCTGCGATGTTTGGCGACTCTTCTTGTTTCGGCACTTTTTGGCGCGTCTCTAACTCTGCTTCTAGTGAACGTACTGTTTGTCGGCCTTGCTCAAGGAGGATCTCAAGATCTGAGGTAGTTACTCCTTCGTAGCCGTCCTGATGGAGGAAGTGGTCCTTCTGCTGTGTACGCAAGAGAACGCAGGGTGATTCCATTGTGTAGACTAAGAGATGAGGAAGGTTGGCTATTGGTGACAGCACAGTTGGATTACGGTTGGAGGCAGTTGGAGTGCAGTTAGAGACAGTTAAAGGGAAGCTAGAGGGCAGTTAGAAGGCAGTTAGAGGGCAGTTAGATGGCAGCTCGAGGCGCAGTTCAGGGAGAAATCCCGAGAAAGGAACCTGATATGGGCCGCTAATCACATTAGGCAAGTGCTCGGCGGTAATTAGTTCACTCCCGTGTCTGGCTATGCGGGGTGTCACATGCTTACATATGCACTAACGCTCTTGGACCCTGCTATCTGGGTCATGTTGATCCTGTCTGTTCCGCCAACCCTGTCTTACCTCGATCGCTCTAGGCCGTGCATAACACATCCAGTCATGGTAGCCGGGGTGAGAAAGAAATCCTCAGCAATTGCGCCATTAGGCAGAAACACCACTACACTTCATCTCCTAATCTATCTCTTCTACCGTACTAATTGAACGGGGTTCAGATGCATGCAGAGAGGCCGCAATGCAAGTGGTGTGGATGTTGAAGACGATGCAGGTGCTACTCCAAACGAGGGACGTTATCAGCCCATCCAACATCAATTTCGTATATAAAACTCCCAGGAAGTCCCTAAGATATCTCCAAGGAATTCTTTCTACCAACAATATCCAATCTTCTTCTCCTCCACGAACTATCACAGCTCTAAGCAATCTCAAAGTCTTATTTCATAATTCCTGGGCCTTTATCCATAGATACCAAGGCACTACGACTACGTAAATCAGACTCAAACACCTGACATGTATACCTTCTTACGTGGGAACAGATGTGTTATACCATTCGAAAAACCCACCGATGCGGTCGACACATTCAAAGGCAGAAGGTCTTTTGCAACAATGCCACCTATAATCATGTAACGAGACAATGGAATTATTGTGCAAATGTGCATAGTACGGTGGACGGAGGGTTCACTGGTGTTCTCTGCGGTCAAACTAGCTGCCCATTTAGTCGACTCGGTGGGCTTTGGACTTGCTGTGCATGCCACACCCCCGGAAATACAGCAGCCTTGTGCGAGCAAATTGGTGGTGGTGGTTGCGGGCATGAATGTTGTTTCAATTGCACGCGTTAAATACAAACTAGTCATTCAAGCTGAAGGAAATTCATCAGTCGTTCAAGTCCTTGCAAATCGCCCTCCTTACTACCCGCGAGGTTTCGGTCAACCCACCCTTCTGTATAACTTCCTCCAAAATCTGTGACCCATGCGTTGCCCTGTTGATCAATAAGAATATTGTCAGCTTTAGTATCCCCCCATACCAATGAAATATCGTGAAGCCACTTCAATGTCTCATTAACTTGGGCATACCACCTCTTTCTATCAACTATCATGACAGATCCTATTTCATACTGCGCAAGAGTAGATATCGGTCCCGTTACGACAAACTCCATCAGAAACCCTACAATACCACCTTCTAATACAACGAGCCCAACAAGTGATGGAATACGGACAGGGTTTGTGGATTTCTTCTCTATTTCGACGTGTTGCAAAATGTTGATTTCTCGCTGGATAGGTGGATATTGTGATGGTCGCACAGCAATCTTTGCACACATGATGGTCTCTTGGCCTTGGACTTGAACTTTGAAAACAGCGTCCATTTTCAGCATCTCAAGTATGTTGATGTTGGACGCCGGAAAGGTGGGTAGGTCGGAAGCGAAGTTTGGTATTCTAGGGCATGTCCTATCTATGTCGCTGGCTGATTCTTTATCTTGTACCATCTGCAGCTCTCCATCAACTGTTTTCATTCGAAGAAAAGCCACCGGAGGTTGGATAATATCGGAAAGGGTTCTGGAGTCGATAGAGTCCCCAGCGAACTTTCGGAACCATGGTTGGCACTTTTCGGAGATAATACCTTCTAGCTCTTCAAAAACTAGGTCGAGTTCGATCTCGTTGCTGGCTCCAATGCGGTCGAGGTAACTCCGTTCAATAGTGCCTGGCGTTGAATTGACGGGTATAAGCACTTCGAAGTCTCTAAGGTTACACTCTACGGTAAAAACACAATCCGCTTCGATTCCATAATCAATAAGCCGCACCCGATTAGGGAGGAAGGTGGGAGACTCAACAACCATATCGTGTAAAGTGGCGATGAAAGAGAGAAAGCTCAGCCGTTCAAAAGATTACATCGAGGTGCCTTGGCGCACCTAACCACATGGGGTTAGAATAACGCTAGCTTGACCCCTCCTCACTGTGGTACCGCCTTTATTCGGGGCCGGAATGCGCGTACGATAGACTTGGCAGCTGCGGCTAGAACCTCCAGAATTTATGAGATGCGCAAGGCCGAATAACGACACACGTATTAAAAACTAATTCCTATGACATATGAGCATGTATACTCTTATTGGTTCAATCGACCCACCGTAGGCTCCTTGTCTTTGGCTGGAAGGCACGTCGTGTGTTTGTCGATGCCAATGGAAATCAACAGAAATGGACATCGCTTAGAGCTTTCATGCGCCAGCAGTTGGAAACGTTCGAGTCTGAGCATGTGTCCATCATAGAAGATCTGCAACATCATCTTGGCGTACTGCGACACTCGGTGCAGGCCCTGCATTTCAATGCTTCTAGGGAGGCTGAGCAGGCAAGGCGCCGTGAAGAAAACAGTACATTATTCCTAATTGTTTCTATATGTGCGAGTATGCTGCCAACGCCGCCCAGGGAAAGAAAAATCAGCATTTCTGTCTTAGGTCTCGACCATTGACTTTGAGAAAACTCACCAGGACACGTATGCAAAGAAGCATGCAAAGACATGCGATTGGCTTATACAAGAAGCGAAGTACCAAGAATGGTTTAACAGCCCTGTCTCATCTCTCCTGTGGTGCCATGGAAAACGTAGGCTGCGCTGTATCTTAGGAGAAGTACATTATGCTGACTACCCTGCAGCTGGAATTGGCAAGCCTGTGCTCGCGTGAGTGAACGTATATGTATCTTGCCCTCCCACTCGTTCTTACGCATGCTTTAGATCTAACGTTATAGAAGACATCACCGCGAGGATTGGACGACAAGAAGACACTGCTCTCTGTTTTGTCTATTACAACTACCGGAATACGCAGTTGAGCGATGTTTCCCAGATCATAGCCGCACTGGTCAAACAATTGTGCCGAAAAAGGGATCGTATACCTCGCGACCTGCTCCAGGTCAAGCACGACGCTTCATCTCCGTCATTGGCCGGCACCCAAGACAGATTCGTGTCCCTTGTTGAAGACCTGCGGCACGTCGCGTTGCTCGTAACGGAACTTCCAGCATATACATTATAAACGTTGATATATCTCTAAATATTAAAATCATATTATTTCGCGGCTCTACTTCTTTAGCAACCCACCAAGATGCATTAAAAGTTCTATAATCGAAGACGGACAGGGGGGTTATAGTCAGAGGGTTTGCTGATTGCGTTATTTTCTATCGGAGACTCGTTTAGTAAGGGAAATATGCTATAGAATTAATGCGTCACAGTTGCAGCTTCGCCAGCTCACAAAGAAAGCATGCCGGAGGTCGGGTTCGCAAAGCGTCTCCCGACGGCGGTTGTCTCCCGACCCAGGGAAGCACGTTATATAGTCTTATCTAACTAGTTACTAAATAATTCTAAATTACTAGTTATAACTTAGTCCTCTTCCCTATGAATAACCCCCTCAGCCTTTGGAACTGTTTACATACGATAAATACGGTAAAGGAGAAGAGTAATATGACAGCTACGACAATACCTCCTACAATGTCTCTAATACCGCTACAGCCCTTTACCAGTCCTGGCTTTCGCGAACTTCCAACCTTAACGCGAACGCTTGCCTATCTTCAAGGTACGGCCATCACTCGTTCCCAGAGTTGTATATAAAGTGCAGTACCCTTTTCACTTTAGGCGGCAGTTGCAGCCGTTTTCGGAACTTTTGGAGAGAAGTTTGGGGTAGCACAAGCGATTCGTAGCTTTGATATGAGGGAGCGGGCGAAAGGCTACGAGAGTTGCCAATACTATTACTTGCATAAGCGGTGCCTTGATCAAATTTATGGTTCTTACCTGTAGCTAGGCGGCAGGTTAATGTGCTCGCTGATTCCGTGCCTGCGGCCTGGATGCTTTGGGAACCAGATTATAATGCAACACATTTTGAAGGTCTAAGGTGGCTCTCGTTGCGAGTGTTGCGGCTATATATAATAGTACCAGGCATGGAACGGATTCTAAGAAGTCAGGGTTTGGTAATCCCAGTTCCAGTATTTCGACGACGGTTCTAGTGAGCGAAAGCGCATAAGAGCTCATCCATTTCCATTGATTTTATGCTCACCCCAAAATGAAGCTACTTCGAAGTGTTCTATACTATTACTTTACTGTCGCAGCAGGCGATGGTGGTGACGGTAGGGGCAGACTTCTAGCTCGCGCGTCGTTTGACGATGGAAGCTGCTATCAGATCAGCCAAAGTCCTGAATCAGTCAAGAGACGCCAACTCCCTCAAAGACGCCACGCTGAATTTGGACCTATGGTGCAGCATTGCTGTAGCCATACCGGAAGTTCAAAAAGGAATTATGTATACGCTATATTGGGTTTGGGACTGGCCGACAGAGAGGGGTTTGTCAGGAACAGTCCAGGAGAAGATTGAAATCTATATCACATGCTTAGATGTTATCGTTGTTTGATAAGTAGAGTTAATGGAATAGTATCTTGTGTCCAAGCCGATTTATCCTGTCTGCTTCGAGTGCTGCGTATGCATAAGAAGGGATAGGTGGTCTGCAAGTGGTACTAAATATAGTATAATGACTTAATGATATTGAAGAACTAGTCACTAAGTAGAAGTATGTGATCGATATATCCTAGTTTTCTTCACACTCCATGTCGCACACCGTCTGAAACTTCTAAAACTTGCAACTTGTAACTAAGACACTTGGACCTTTACTACGGTTTCGTCGTCCTATATTCTGTAAGTAGGCAAATGTTATACCGCAGGATTTATACACACCTTAGGTTCTGGTGGAGAGGGAGAGGCTGGGTTCACGGAACCGTATACCATGCATTCTCCGGCACAGCGCACTGCTACATATACCTCCGCATTCGAGATCTTTGCAAGTTGGCTTGCTTTGCGAAAGAGCGTCTCTGTGCGGTAGCGGAATTGGACCGTCTGATATTGGGAACGAGCAGGTTTCTGCGGATGTCTGCCCCAGATGTGGTATGTGTTTGGGTCGAGAGCTGTAGGTGTAGGTGACGAGCGAGTATCTCTGAGTCGGATGTAGGGATCATTGCCGCCAGCAGCCGAGGCTTGACCCTGTTGGATTGCGTCATAAAGTTGCATTTGTAGCTTTCTAGAGGCTGCAAGAGTATGTCGCTTATTGACCTTTGTCGGTCGATCTCTAATAGCTTCCAGGCCAGGATGAGGAGCTGGTGTTGTAAAAGGTGTAGCCTGAATGGGTGGGAGTGGGGTCCAGCTACGCTGCGGCGTTTCGACGACCGATGACTGAGAATTCATGGTGGATGGCTGGGTACAGAGTGAAGAGAATAAGGAAGTGAAATACAATATAGTAGATGAATACATTCACGAGAACTAGAGTTTATATTATTGTGAATCGCACAGTTTTCCGTCAAGTGTGCAAGCGTTGACTGACTTCAGTGATCGCGCAAAACCCCGACACTGATTTCTGTTAATGGAATAATATCCGCTCGTAGCTACGTTAGTTCTTATTGGTGCGAGAAGCGCTGATGCACGCCACAACTTACCTTCTGCACATGCTGCCGCAGCCGAAGTCGATAAACATATACGTGATTGGATAAAGGTTAAGATGCAGCTAAATCCTGTAGCGGTTATGACTCGTTTCGCATACCGCCAGAGTGTATCTGCTTAGGAAAGTGTGCCATGCCGGTATAAAAACAGGCGTCAAGAATCTGTAAAGCAAGTACCGGTAAGGGTTCGATAACAGGAACCAGACCACTGTCTTTCTGCAACGCCAGAAAACGGAAGGCTGATTCACGACCCAGCGTTCGTGCCTGGGAACAAACACTTGGATTCAGAAGTCCGGTTAAAACCCGTTATATAGTAGACGTCTATGTAGCTACCTAGCTATGTTTTACACCATAGTCATGCCGTCCCAATCACACCCGGGCTCGCGGTCAAAACGCGCTGCAAACAACAACTATCAGAAGCTCTCCAAAACCCTTTACGAGAAACTAGCCAAATTATCCCAGGAATACGATACCGACATATATTTCATATCCTATCGAAACGGGCGGATCAGTGGATTTGTGTCAACAGATGAAGAGGGCCAACCTTGGTCGCCTCCAGGCAAGCAAGCTCTCGTAAGGTTTTTCTCTTCCACTACGAATGTATAGTAATCTCTGTGAAGGATAAGTTTTACCCCACTCCCGTTATAAAGTCGCCAATCCATTGTCACCGAGCCAAGAAACGACGAGTTGGAAAGGGATCTAAGCAAACGACTAAACCAGTAGTCACATGCCAGTCCAGTCTAATGTCGACATTCAATACGGAGAGGGTGATATCATCGTAGCAATATCACTCTTTGTAAAGAAATACTCCAATAAAATCAATTCATAAGTTCCCACCTAATCGCTTGTACGCGTGTAAAACTGCGCGCTCAAATCAAAGCAAATATATGGCTCTTCTTTACCTTACGAGATTACAGGTTCACAACCAATCTACAAACCCCAAACTGATTCAAAGTAGATGGAGCATTGGTTGTATGACTTTTGCGATCTATTACAAACTCTACCTGTGGGTCTAGAAACACCAGATCTTCCCTCTTGTAACGTGTCCTCACTTAACTGGCGGCTGCGGTGCATTGAAAACGGGTTTATGATAGTGGCAGTATATAGAGACTATTCTGACGAGTATTGAAGACTTTAATACAGTGGCTGTGCGACTTCATCACGTGATTTCATCAAACTAATGGTTGCCAAGCTTTGTAATCACCTTAACAATCACCTTGTTGCTCTTCTTACCAAGGATGACTGGGAGAGATTAGAAGGACTACGGGTACAAGCGCGACAAGTGATGGAAGGCCAGCTATTAGAGGCAGGGTCGTGGATCATAGAGAAGAGAAAGAAGGCTATTGATATCTGGCCTCTTCCACTTTTCAAGCTGCTTACTGTAAGAAGTAAGTATTCGGGGCGTAGAAGATTTTCCTTCGTGGCTACCATCTAGTTTTAGGTCAAAAGGAACGTTAAGAATAAGGAGGTAACCCTAAGTACGAACGCTCTAAGAGAGTGGTCTGAGAAGACGGGCAAAGTTTCATCGCGAACGAGGCAATCTGCACACTAGAAAAGGGGAAGAGAGCGGATGTAGGGGTGTAAAGGTCAACTTTCTTGATAAGAGCGGCTAGCGTAGCCCCTAAAGTAACATTTTTTTCTCTCCCGCACCTAAAACTACTATCCCCCCCTACGTACCGAAAAACCCCCCGTGCAGAAAAATTTCCACTATTCGAGCGCATCACACCGCACTCTTTCAAGTTGATCGCTCGAAATTTGATGGCAAATATCTTTCCTTAGGGGTCTCTTCAATGCCTACTCTGCAACTAAAAATTACGGTGTCGTTGTCGTCTTCTCGATCAATCCTTTCAACGCCTCTTAAACCGCTTTTGCTTTATACCCCTGCTATAGTACACCTCTACTCATTTTGTACAAGCTCGGTGGCATAATCCCATATCTTGTCACAGAGGGTCTCGTTTCTGAATTTTCCAGCAACCGAAACATAGAGATGATGCCAGGCGGATTTATCCGTGTTCAGGTTTCACCGCGAGGCTCCAAAATCCAATTTAGCGAGTTTACAGGGTAAGTATTTATGTATCTGCGCTAGTGTATTGTATTCTACGCTACCCCAAAGTCAGTGGAACTACGAACATGGGCAAAGCTAGCTAGGCTCACATTCAAGCGAGTTACCGCTTGGGCACTGATAAAATGGACTGCGAAACCCTTAGAGAAAAGCTTGCAATTTGGAAAAAACAGTGCTAATTCATTGCCCCTGGGATGTTTCGATTTTTTCTTCACAGGGTATCAACCCAGAATCAACTCATATATAGAACTCGTCCACTCATCAACGCAGATTGTAATCGGATCTCAGTACCCAGGCTATACACATCTAGACCATGATATCTCGGCAGAAGCACGAAGGCGCAGAAAGCGAAATGGATTGCTCAACCCTCTTTTTCTACAAGATGTATCTCTCCACCCGTAAGGGGATCATTGACATAAATATCACGATAGCTAATTTTGGCGCTCATGAGTGTGGCCTTTACCTCTTTGAGAAGATCAGCAGAAAAAGCGGTGCACACTTCAGTCTCCTCCAAAAATTTGTGATAGTCATCTCGGAGATATCCTTCAACCGCAGCAGCAGTTAACAGTCTCCGCACTGGATGTTCTTCAGGAAGAGACGCCCCTGAAACAATATGCTTTGGTGTGAGGTGGTAGGTGTTGTTATCAGCGCGCTTTTGGAAGGAAAGGTCGATTGGAGGGGGATTATGGATGATGGTATCCTTAATAAGTTTAGCCACCAGAGTTTCCATACCAGTAACGCCACACATGTCTGCAATTCTGACGAACTCGATAGCAGCCGTGATTGTTTCCCCCGGTGTCAAGTCCCCCAACAAAACTCTGCCAAGGTATAGCCATTGTAGTAGTAGCTCGAAACTCCGGACCGATACGACGTCGTCTACCTCAGTCAAGGTTGTTGACTGCTCTTCTCCTTCCACAAAGTGTCCTTCAAACGTGGCAGCAAAATATGGGGACTGCTTGCATAGGAGCTTCTTCGAGACGTTGTATGCGCGACTAGTGGATCCAATGCAAATCGTAACTTGAGGACCCGAATACATTGGAAGGAGACTGATATATTAGTAAGAGTCAATAAATATCTCAAGATCACCTACGAAGCTGCAAAATCTGCGAATGATGCGTCAAGAACTCTTTCCTTATAATTAGAGCTTGACATGTTCTCTGGTACCTGTAGAGTAGAAACTGAATTCAGTCACGTTGCAACAAGTGGAATCCGAGAGTGCAAGTTATCGTAATCATGCGGTTCGGCCGCTTGCTGGTGGGGAACAGTGTTCCATTACGATTCAAGTTCCACTGCGGGGCCTAGCGATGATGTTCGCGGGAGAACCTCGGGCGAAGAGGACTAGTGTGTCCGTGCGCGTAACGCCCGGGGCCGCGTAACGCCCGGCCACCCAGAATCACCGCTATCTTCAATCCACCACAACTCTATCAATATGGCTGCAATCAACGAAGCAATTGAAGCAATAAAATCGCATGGTCCAGGAGATAATTTTACATATACCGAAGTCGCGAAACGGTTTGGTGTTGATCGCTCTACGCTGGCTAGAAGGTGTAAGGGGGTTCAATCGTCGCGGACTACCAAAGCACTCAACCAACGAAAGCTCAACCAACAACAAGAGAAGGAGCTTGTACAGTATATAAAAGGCCTTACAGAGCGTCACCTGGTTCCTACAAGAAAAATGGTAGAAAATTTCGCCTCAGTTATCGCCGAACAGCCAGTAGGCAGTACCTGGGTTAGACGCTTTATCCACCGACACAGTTCTGATCTATCTATACACTGGGCAGCCGGGATGGAGAGACAGCGTCACCAAGCTGACTCAGGTGATAAATACAGCCTCTACTTTGATCTCCTACGTACCAAGATCACTGAGTACGGCCTACAGCCTTCTCAGATCTATAATATGGATGAGAAAGGCTTCATGATTGGCATCACGGGACGATCAAAACGCGTGTTCAGTAAACAGCTATATGATGGGAAAGTCGTCAGAAACTCTCTCTCAGATGGCTCACGTACTTGGATTACCTTACTGGCTTGTATAGGTGGTGATGGATTAGCTTTACCACCAAGCCTGATCTATCCATCTACCAATAAGAGTATACAATCAAGCTGGGTTAAAGATATACAAGCAAAACACTCTATACTTGTTACCTCATCTCCATCAGGCTGGTCGAACAATGAGATAGGCCTTGCCTGGCTTGAACAGGTGTTTAATCGCTACACCAAGCCATCATCTCATAGAGCCTACCGACTACTCATCCTCGACGGCCATGGATCTCACGTTACTATGGATTTTATCGAGTACTGTGATAAACACCGAATTCTACTTGCTATCTTTCCTCCTCACTCGACGCATACGCTACAGCCACTTGACGTAGTGCTATTTAGCCCTCTCTCACAGGCCTACTCAGCTGAGCTATCTACCTATCTCTATAAGACCCAAGGGCTTGTTTCAATCACCAAAGGAGACTTTTTCCCTCTATTCTGGAACGCCTGGCAACGCGCTTTTAATAAGCCAATGGTTCTACAGGCCTTTAAGGCTACTGGGATAACACCTCTTAACCCAGACGTTATCCTTAAACGCTTTACCAAGGATACCTCAGATAGCCAAGGCTCACGCGAGAGCTCTACTTCTATACTCATTGGATCTGATTGGCGTAAAATAGACCATCTTGTACGATCAATAGTACAGGATGAGGCCAGTAAAGACACTAGTCAGCTTAGAGAGATACTTCACCATATCTCAGTCAAAAACCAGCTACTCCACCATGAAGTTGAAGGCCTAAGAGAAGCCCTATTAACGAAAAAGAGGCGTAACAAGCCAAGTAAGCCTTTAGACCTTCAACAGCGACAGGAGTACCATGGTGGGGCAGTCTTTTGGTCACCTAGCAAGCTTAGAGAGGCTCGTACGCGTCAAGTAATCAAGGATCGTGAGGCTAAAGAGCTACAGCTTCAAAAAGCTAAGATGGCTAAGCTAAGAGAGGCCTCTAAGCTCTACAAAGAAAAGATCGCTCAAGAAAAGCGTATAGCTAGAGAGGCAGCCAAGGAGGCCCAGGAGAAAGAGAAGGCTGAGAAGGCCCGTCAAACCACCGAGCGTAGAGAGGCTCAGGCAGCCAAGAGAGCTATACAATTATCCCAAAAGGGTAAGAGGAAGGCCTCAGAGCCTACTACTCAGCGTAATAAGCGTCAAAAACGTCAGGTTGGTATTGTAGAGAGAGAGAGGCCACCAATAGCTACACCAACCACCCAATCAACCACCACCCGGGCCGGCCGCAACACCAAACTACCGAGTAAATTTAGATAGATAGAGCTAATCGCATAGTACTATTGATCTCTCCACCAAAAAATCTCATGATAATAGCTATTGTACGTGGCTCAATAACCTCATATTTACGATCATGATAATGGTGATGGCCGGGCGTTACGCGGCCCCGGGCGTTACGCGCACGGACACACTACCGCTATCTACCTTATGAACGAAGGGCTATTTTTAGCAGCGGAGCGTACAACGTCGCCAGATGCCCTCGTGTGTCCGAGCCACCACCACGATCGTCGCTATGGCCCGAACCAGCAAGCTACAGGCTCAGGCCTCCTCAGACGAACATAGAACATGGGCAGCCCGCGCGGACGCACACAACATCCCGCTTAGTACATTTTATCATCAACAGCATGGACGGCCGTCGATAAAAGAGAAGGCCCAAGGCCAGCAATACCTTTCCGTCGAGGAGGAAAAGGCCCTCGTTGCGTTCTTGTTGACGATGTCTAGTTTCGGACAACCCGTTCGTATCAAGTATATACCATCACTAGCGTGTAACATCGCCTGTCGGCGACCAAGCGAGTCCGTTAAGCCCCCGGGCAAGAATTGGGCCCGAGCCTTCGAGAAACAACACCCCGAAGTCAGAGCCCAGCGGGTCAGGTCGATAGATTGGAAGCGACATGAGATACATATACATGATAAGGTCATCGGATGGTATGACGTGATTAGCAAGGTCATCAAGGATCCCAATATACTGCCGGAGAATGTCTATAACATGGATGAGACGGGTGTCATGCTCAGCATGCTTGGCTCTGTAAAGGTTTTGGTAGGTAAAGGTGATCGGCGGGGCCATCGAGGCGCCGGCGTGAAGCGGACTATGGTAACCGCTATCGAATGCATTAGTGGTGATGGTAGGTGTTTGTCCCCTTTGATAATCTGGCCAGCTTCCACCCATCGAAGCAACTGGACGACCTGCCCCACCCCTGGATGGCATTACGGATTTTCCGAAAACGGTTACAACGACTCGAAAATCAGCCTAGAGTGGCTTAAGCGTGTTTTTGATCCACAGACCAGAGACAGGGCCAACGGGAAACCGCGAGTGTTGATCAACGACGGCTTCGGAACCCATGAGACGCTGGAGATTCTGGAGTTCTGCTTCGAGAACAACATCATTTTGTGTCGTCTCCCCTCTCACACATCTCATAAGCTGCAGCCGTGTGACGTATCTGTTTTCGGACCACTAAAGACTGCCTATCGGGACGAGGTTGAACGACTCAACCGAGGCGGAATAGATGCAATTGGCAAAGAGCATTTCGTCTGGCTATATAAGCCAGCCAGAGTGAGGGCGCTGACCAAGAAGAATATCTTATCTGGATGGGCTGCCACCGGCTTGTTTCCCTGGAACCCTGACAGAGTGCTTCGACATACACCGAAGCCGCCCTTAGAGCTTGTTGGTCCTGGCGCTAGCGAAGTGGTAGGACCCTCAAATCAGAATGAAGTGCCGCTGACACCAGTAACACCGGTAACCCCAGTGACAGCCGAAGGCCTGATGTCGTTACATAGCCTGATTAAACAGGATTGCTCTGCTTCTGATGAGCACAGCAGGCAGCGTCTACAGAGACGTGTTCAGAAGCTCGCGAGTGCTGCCCAGATATCTTTTGCTAAACAAAGCCTCCTTCGAGATCATAATCGAGTTCTGTTGCAGGTCAATAGAGACACGCAAATCCGTCGGGCAAGGCGACCAGTGGTGTTAGGCAAGGGAGACGCCAAAGTCATGAGTTACGAGGACCTCGAAGAAAAGCGTGCTGCCAAAGACAGGGCTACAGAAGCAAAAAGTAAGGGTAAACGCGGTCGCAAGCGGAAAGCCGCTACACAAGATGATACAGAGCATGCAGCTTCATCCATGCCAAACGACAAAGTTGCAAGGAGGAGCGAAGAACAAGAGTGCGCGCCGTTCAGAGCCCCAGAGGCAAGGATGTATTGATAAGATGGGACAATTACGAGTAAAGCGGGGAGCGTAACTAGTAGATGAAGTTGAAACAGTTATATGAGAAATGCTTGGTGTCATTTGCTGACAGCTCGAAGCACAGCCACGGAGAAAGCAATATTGGTTAATGACAGAGGGTAAATTACACAGTTTTGATCGCACGTAAGCAGCGCGGGGTTGCCCGAAGCTAGCCAATTTCGGTTTCGAGTGACACGCAAGTACCGACCAGGGGTTGCGACGATGCATGATCGTGCACGCTACAACAGTACTAGGGCCGATATGAGGTCGATTTTCTGTGATCAGGTGCTAAGGCTCACAAGAAATGGATATCTTGCTGGTATGGGCAATTGGAGTCTCGCTATGATGCTGTAGACGTTGATCACTTGCATGCTCTATACGAAGGCTATTTGTTTAGCAAGCCACAATTGTGGGAGGATGTCTGTATTTTTTTACTAATAGTGACACAGGATACTGAAAAATGCTCATATTATGCATTTTCTTCACAGGATAAGCAAACTTCAATATGTGCATAGCGTTGATTGTACCTGAAGTGTAAGTACCCCTGTTCTTTTTCCGCACAGGGGGTTTTTCGGGTCACAGGGAGGGATAGTACTTGTTCTAACGCTGATAGAAGACAATAATTCAACACATAACGCTCAGCACGTTACGTGATCCCCAACATTATGGAAGCACAGACTAACTATACCTTAGCGCACTAGGGTTTCCAGCGCTGATTAGATTGAGTAGCTAGTGGAGCTCGAAGCATTATATGATGTATCATTTCCAAATGATTACGGAGCTGTCCCACGTCATGAAATTCTGTATCGCAAGCCGCATGCGGACAGTTCATCTCACCGGCAGTACTCTCCGTAGCCAGGTGCCATTCTATATGACTTGCAAAAGCTACCTGTGTTTCGAATTGTGTTTGCGTTCCGCTTTTCAGACAATAAGGACAGCACCCTAGTGCTACGAGTATGCTGTTAACAGTAATAGGACCATATATTATAGAAGGATATGTTTCATGCAACAACATATACTCCTTCCACTGTATCTTCGAATTCATCCATATACCGCATTTGAAACAAAACTCTGTATTCGTAGGAATCGTTTCGGCTGTGTAAGTCCTGTGCTCTTCCGCTAAGTGTATGTGCAACGCCGACGTATCCTTTGGCGTATATCGGCAAGAGCTCTATATACATTGGGTTGGTAATGATATGACGTGATTACTTATATGCAGAGCGACAAGCTCACTACTGCGCAGAAGATCATCAAAAGAGGTTGTACATGTATTCCATAGACACCGCCAATAAGCCTGTTCCAGAGTCACCTGGACTTGGGTGCTAGATGTCTGGTTTTTAGACATTTGGCAGCATCGAAGTAAATGTATTTTCATCTGTGCACTTAGGTTATTATAAGCATGTGTTGTGTTGTTGTGAAAGGAAAGAAGTCTACGAACCGTTCAAGTTGAGCACCGCACCATAGACATTTTGATTCTTTGGGAGTAGCTTCAGGGTAGTAGTGATCAACGGCGACCGGTGCGGCAGATTCTACAAGGGGCCACATGATGTCCTCAAAGTGAGAAAATATATCTCTCATGTCGTAAAAGTAGCCTATTATTGCCGATCGAGGGGCGTC
Source organism: Helminthosporium solani (assembly GCA_022560085.1). NCBI lineage: Eukaryota > Fungi > Ascomycota > Dothideomycetes > Pleosporales > Massarinaceae > Helminthosporium > Helminthosporium solani. Next base: position 74,959 of record JAFISD010000122.1, read on the forward strand.
ATACTTTGACTGTACAGTTCTTGTGCGAGCTGGTATGACCTTGAAGCCGCTCGAAAAGACCCTAGCATCCCATGGCATATTCGATACATGTTGAAGATGGGTTCCAAGCAGGGTGAAGATTAGTTGGCCTTGTCCTCTTCCAACGAGTATAGAATTAGCTTGATCGCCACCTTTAACATATTAGTTATTATTATATGCTTTCTGAAGGCTACTTACGTTTTCTCTCTCTCGTTGCCGCTCGATTGTTGTCATACAGCATCCGTTTTAGAGTGTCCTCTTGTTGTGCCCTCTCTGCTAGTAGTTGCACCATTTTGTGCATTGATCTCGGTCTTATTGGTTGAAATAGCATAATTTTCCCATTTACAGCACGCCGAAAGACTGGCTGATTATAAACTCCTGGGTTATACTTAAGCTCCGACCAGTGTGGTGATTGCGCAATATAGAGCGTAGTTAAATCGGCACCTGTAGAGATACCGCTGAAGACACCATTGGCAAGAGCAAGAGACATAAATAAGGTCACTGGACACATTCTTCGTTTCGAAGGATCGTCTATTAATAGCAGAGTTTTTCTTAGAGAAGTTAGCGATCTTCAACAACTCATAGTACTCAACTTACCCTCCCCAGCGCACAGCTGACTTGCGAAAATTAGAGCGATGATCCAGTTTTACCAAGAGAAGTATCCGAACCGTTTCATTACATCTTGTCAAGAGCACTCTTACGTCGCCATAGAAGAAACCCTCGCTAAGAGCTACGGAAGGATGTAGTCCAAGATGGTAAATAAGTAAGAGTATAAGTGCAACATGAAGTCGATGTCGTGGATGCTCGTAATCATAATTATCGTGACACCATAGGAATAGGAATAGCGCTTCAAGCTCACTTTCATTAAGTTGCGGTGTTAATGCTTGGAACTCATGCGCCGTGCGAGGAAGGACGTTGAGATCAAATGGGGTAAGTATGTTCGACATGACGAGGGTCTGTCTACTAACATCGGTGCGGCGATGCGCCATTGATGTAGGTAGACATAGTGCACTCGAATCAGAATCCAGTTCGATGTAATGCAAGGGAGGTGCAATAACACACATGCGTAAGTGTGAAATGCTGCTTTACAGAATGCCAACTCCTGTAGCTAAGACGGCGCAGCACGACACGATACTATGCGAACAAGCCGGACCAATTCCAGTTTCCCGTGTTAGCAAAATGACTAGTTACGGTCTTTTGTTAGATGGTAGAGCGAGCAAGATACCCACCGCATTTTTGCGACGTTCGACTAAGTTTCCACGAGCACCTCTGGCGAAATGACCTTAGCGAAAGTGTTATAACCCAACAACGTTAAACACAATACCAACGCTCTGCCGGTATGTAGTCATTTACAAGACCCTCGCTACGACTCAAGCGGCCACGAAGTCTGTTAAGGCGTGAAGCAACATTACCCGGTGGTGGCTGCTTCACTTGGTTGAAGAGGCTCAGAGAGATGGAGGACGTAGCGGTGCGTAGTTCAGTACGATGGCGCATAGAATATAGCAGATTCTTAGTAGGGCTGTGCTCATTTTCATGACGTATCAAGAAGAAACTGCGTGTCATTTATGTATCTTCGTAATCGGAGTCATTGTGTGCTGTACGCTTCGCTGCTCTATCCTCCAGCTCAATGTATTTTGCTTCATCATCTGAGACTATCTTATCAGGCGGCGTCTCGGATCGTTTACGTTTCTTCACCCCTACGGGAATAGTATGCCGGACCAACATTCTTTGGTTTCGAGTTTTGTCTTCCGCCGCAGCAAGGTACTGGCAGAGTTGCTCCGTCGACAATGCTATCTCTTGTCCCTCTCCGTCGATTGCATTCTTCGTAAGCTCTTCGCAAGCAAAGTCGGAGAGTTTGAGTTTTAAGTCTGATCGAGTTGTAGGGTTCCCTTGCTCGTCACGAAATGCCTGTCAGGTCACGTTAGATTTGGATTGAAAGGATCGAGCTTGGAATAGCAGTTACCTCATTGTCGACATCTTTGACAGCATGCAGCTCAGGACCTTCAGGTCCGTGAATGAGTCGAGGTCGCCATACCGATAGTGTTGCTTTGAGCGATTCCATCCTGCCGTATCCGATATTCAAACCAACAACCACCTGCACACTTGTGTCTGAGTCCATAATGTAGTCCATGGCTAGCCGGTCTAGTTTTTTCTCCATCTGTGAGTACGCCACTTCGATAATGACACCAGGATATTGAGCGTCGTCATGCCAGAAAGATGCGTCTGGCTCGTACTTTGACTTCCTTCCGAGGGAAGAACCTTCTGCAGGAAATTCAATTTCCGTTGAGCGCGCTGGCCGCACTTTCTGCGCGAACCGGGCCTCCTTGCCTGACCCGCTGCGTATCGCTTTCAGTTGGCTCCGAATCGCGTCCTCGACTCCCTCAATGAACAGCTCGTGTACTCCGGTTGGCATACGAACGACAAGGAAATTCGTTTCTGCGTTATAATCATACCTGCAAAAGTCTCGTCATCAGCTATGATACCCGCAATACCTGCTCTGTCTGATGCACACCTACCGTATCTTGTCTTTGACGTATCCCCACAGGTCTTCGTCTTTTTGAAGCCGATACTCTATCTCATCATATTCTCCTTCTACAAGCTGAAACTCTATCCACGGGCCTCGCTTGATGTATCTTCCTGCTCGTATTTCTCCAAAGAGCGCGAGTACTCGATAGGCCTGCGCAAACTGCTTCTCGGCGGTCGGCGGTGGTGTTAAAGGGTGCTCTGCGAAACTCGTAGGCGGCGTCGTATTTTCACGATGTGTCACGGAAGCCTTCGATCTAGACATAGTTGTGCGTTCCACCGCATCTCGAAGTCGCACGATGGCTGTCGCGACGACCGGTCGCGGTTTAGACGCAGGGCGCGTCGGTTGACCCAACAACGTTTTGGGGCTGCCAAGGCTAATGACGTGACTGTTTAACGCTAGGCTAAAGACAGTCGCCGCCCTCGGAAAAGCTTTTAGTGATATTCTGCGAGAGCTAAAACCGGCCAAAATGTGAACGCACAATAGCCAGCCTTAACGTCGAATATATAGTCGGAATTTGGTCTAACATATTCTCCGGAAGTAATGGCGGGTAGGGTGGGGAAAGCACAAAAGATGCTATTCGCAAGCTGAAATAAGTATCGTCGAACCTTTTTATAAGTAAAAATCATCTTTCAGGTTAGCGCCTAACAACCATGTTTTTAGTACAATCATAGAGCCTCGAAGATGATCGATGGGGCTCCCTCGGTCGTCGCGGAATGTCTAACACAACCGTCAGCTACCGTGTAGTAAAGAGTGCTTTGATACTACAGCATACCACATCCACAGTCTCTTGAACTACTCGTAGTTCGTGTCTATCAGGGGCAATATCCGCGTTCAGGGACTTCACTATGCTTCTGTATGCCTTTCACCAACACGGAACAATCATCTATGCGTGAAGCGTTACGTGTCAAAGAGTTCAACTACTAAGCCTGGCACTAATGTACAAATGATGCCGAGAACATACGGTCTGGGAAGGCGAAGTGAGATGATTGGGCTTTCGGAGTTGGCGATGTCTATAAGATGGGCATAGCTCGAACACGGTGCGTAGTCTCATGCTATTTTAGAGGGCAAAACTATCTGGAGCTGATATCATATTGCGTTATTGTGAAATAATCGACCAGTTACAAATGGAAAAGCACAAAAGAAAGCCTTAATGAATGTGCTGTGCTCTTGCTCCCGTACTAGAAACGCACTATTTTAGTCCTGGAGGTTCTTTATAACTTGCTTGACAGCCTTAATATCCTTCTGGGAGTCATACCACACCGCCCCGATAACTGCCTCCACAGTTGAGGCGAGTGTTGTCTTCGGTTTTACACCCTGCTGGCATGGATTTTCTTCGAGACATTCAGCCAACTTCCATTCCTTTGCAATTCGCTTCAGTTTTTCGTTCGTTCCTTTATCTATGACAAGATTGTGACCCGTTTCTGTATTTCTGTCAGCAGTATTCAAAACCGCTATTCTGATCTTACCAGTGTCGGTTCCCTCAGGATACCACTCGTCGAGGACGCAAAGCCTCAGGACTGCATCGCCAACGAGCGCAAGGCGCTTATTGCCTTCAGCTGGCCCCTCAACGTCGGTTCGAGAGACTGGGGCCCCTGCAGCAATGAAGGCTTCATCGAGAAGGTGCGAGTTGATAAAGTGATAACCAACTTTCTCCTGGAACGATTGAAGGTCAGACATTGTATGGTCTTGTTTCTGATGAAGAGTGCCCGAGAACACATTCTGTACGGGAATTCCAGATTATTATATAGGCGTTGTAATATTGGAGCTGACTGTCAGCATCAAATCCTGTCACTTCGACAAAAGTAGAATCGTCCCCGCACTTTCTACCTTGGGTGAAGATGGATGGTTCAATAGCCCTGTGAGAGATGTTAGCATAGATTACGGACACAGAGGGTCAGTCGAACTATTACAATTGTACTTCATCGCTTCTGTCTAATCAAGCCGCTACGTTCTCTAGTTCGAGCTACAAAAAATTGTAACTTACGATTCGTAACTGGTACTAAGTTCTAGGTTATGAGCAGGCTGGTGGATTAGGGTACAAACATAGCTGAAATGCTGTATCCTTCTGTGCTATTACTTGGCTTCAGCATTCTCATTTATTGTCTTCTGGCTAACCATTGATCAAGCTCATTCATGGGGTCTTTATCCTACCAAGCTTGATGGCGGTATGCCTCACTAAACAAATCTTTCTGGGAAAGCGGAATAGGAAACAAACACACCTCGCTAACTCTGTGCAAGCCGTGCCGTTTGAATGCTTAATGACGAAAGGTGAGGGGTCTCATTTAGCGGCTTCTAAGAAGGCGCTGTATCCTCGAAAATCCTTGCTAGGCGTTTGAGTGATACCTAAGCGCGCGCTCGTACGTCTTACCTGATTGGTGCCCACGCCTACCCATGCAGGATCAAATACGTACTTAAGACTGACTAGGCCTTCCGCCACTTTTCGCCAAAAGTCTGCTAGCCTGCCGTTCGAAAATTTCAGTGCAATGGCAGAACCTATAGGCCTAGCCTCCGGTCTGCTAACGTTAGCTACCTTCGCCTTACAGACGAGCACAACGCTTTACAAAACAGTTCAGAGCTTTCAGAACCATCCTAAGCGTGTTCGCGATCTTGAGGACGAGCTTGGGGCTTTAAGCGGAGTTTTGCACACGTTGACCGATACAGTCGGCGCCACCACTGACGTCGACCTTTCCGCCCTTACCCACCCGCTCCTTCGATGTGGCAAGGCTTGTGAGGAATTCAAAGAAGAACTTGTGAAATGTTCTTCACGATCTGGTGGCAGTCGGAGTAGCTTCCGCGACTGGGCTAGGTTGAGATACTTGGGAGATGATATCGATGGCTTCAGACAGCTCCTGGCTGGGTATAAGGCTACGATCAATATCGCTCTTACTGATGCGAATCTGTAGGTCATCCCACTTCTATTTTTCGCTGTGAAACTGACCTATCGCTTCTTTGATAGCCGCAAATCTTCTATTACCGCACAGAGTCTTCAAAGTTACAGAGATCTGATCCAAACTGCTACCGACGATCTTGAAGCACGTCTTGAGGCTATCGATGAAAAGCTTGAGACAGCGTTCGCCCTTACGGCTACCGGCGAAGAAACGAGGGAACTGAGACGTGTCAAGGAGGAACGGCTGAGCACACAGAAGTGTCTCTTGGTTTGCGCTCAGCTGTCTGAGCATATCAGCCAGATCCAACCAAAACCCCCACAGCATAGTGGAAGCTCAGAGGACTCAGAAAAGCCCTCCGAGACCATCACTAGCAAGGGACTGCAGGATTGTAAAGCCAGCCTCTATCAGACAACTGCAAGATTGGAAAAGCATATGCAAGATCTTGTCAACCAACTCGTGGCAAGAACGAAGCCCGGAATGACCCGGGATGAAATCTCCGATCTCGCAAGGCTTCGTGACGAATGGACCACCGCTCGCCAATGCATAGACATCTGCTCCAAGGCAGATGACCACCTTAAGGAGAATGTAAGCGTCATCGACAACCACGCTACCGGAGATGACACTATCCAATTTTTAGTGTCAACCAGGGAAAAGACGATACATGGAAAAAATAGAGGGCACGGCTTTCGAATCAGACAGGTCGGAGGACATCTTAGTGACGAGTCAGTCCAGCAGTTGTCGCGAGACATTTCAAAAATCAGTATACCAAATACTGCAAGTGAGAGTCTGATGCAAGACGACACACCTCCAAGTTCTGAGAGTGCCATTAACAAGGGTTATTTTCAGCATGAACAATCAGACCATAGTCATTCTACTAAGCATGTATCTGAGTCAAGTTCGGATTCGAAGAAGCCATCCAAATATGACACCATCAAACAGAACAGTTCTCAGAAGCGTTCGGGCAGTGGATTGTAGGAAGAGTTGTTAAGTTCAATTAGTTATCACTGGCAATGCCGGTTCAAAAGATTCTATCAACCAATATGGTGACGATGATAGCCTATTGACTTTGAAATGCCGACTCCGCTTCGCAACGTGCGGACGATCGAGCAATGGACCTTGTCGGAACCGCTCGGCCGGGGCGGCATTGAAAGAGTGTTCCCTGCCTCTAACTCGAAGAACAAGGTAGCTGCCGTAAAGATCATGTAGCAAAATCCTAATACTGCAGGCAGCGTGGATCGCGAAGTTCAGACCTTTCGAGAGTTGGCAGCCGAAAAGTGGGACGATGGTGAGCGCCTCGTTCGTCTGCTGGAGGTAATTGGCTACCCAGGAAGCAACAATCCGTCGTCCTAGACGCCTTTCCAAGAGATTGCCATCGTTATGGTTCCCATGACGCTTCTAACGATTAGTAATCTCGTATGTAGCAGCAGTAGGTAAGCCTTTTCGCCGTCTGTGACAGGCAGAGGATTTTGGCCCAAGCAGAGGCGCCAGGACATGACGATGGACGCGGCGTGCGTGTTCCGCGACACGTTGCTGAGTGTGAAGGCCCTACACGAGCAGGGCTGGTTGCACGGCGAGCTGATAATCGGGACACCGCCGCGAGCCGTTCTTCTAGATGTTGGCCACGCTATCCACCTCAACCCAGGTTTCACCCTGCATCTCACACCGGGTCGCGGAGGCACCCTCGACTACATTGCCCCGGAGCGTGAGATGGAGCGTTACGACCACGCAGTCGATGTCTGGAGTCTAGGCGTCATCGAAATTTAAGCTGATGTACGGGCGCCATCCGTGGAGACTTGCGCGCAATCCGTGGCGTAGCAACAGGAAAGACTGCAAGAACCTGCGCCTAAAATTTGGTAAGAGGTACAAGGAAGCAACCGACATAATAATTCATGACGCCAGCACGGCAGAGCTTTCTCAGCAGCACGTCCGGGGGACATCTCTGAGCTCCAGACAATTACGACCGTCGCATTAGTGTCGGCGAGGCCCTACATCACGAGGCCTGGGAACCGCTGTTGCCTGATGCATTCCAAAAGCCCAAGAGGTTAAAGCAAAACACCGAGATAAGAAGAGGTGGGATGATATCGTCATACAATCTTTGGAGACTTCATTGGTATCAATTCTGACTATATAGGTATAACGTGCTTCCCTGGATCGGAAGATAACCACCGCCGGGAGACGCTTTACAAACCGGACCTCCGGCATGCTTTGTGAGCTGGCGAAGCTGCAACTGATATGCATAAATTATATAGCTATATGTCTCTTACTATACGAGTCTCCGATAGAGATCATTGTATCATTATATGTGCTGTTGTTCATTTTATAGGTACAAACAACAAGCCCTCCTTCTATACCCCCCTGTCCATCTTTAACTATAACACTTCTAATGCATCTCGGTGGGCTGGCGAGGAAGTTTAGCCGCTAAACACTGCGACCCTAGCACTTAGAGATATTTTAAACTTCAAAATGTATGCGCCGGAAGCTCCGTTACGAGCAACGCGATGTCCCTTCAAAGCCCCCCGACGTGGCGGGACGACCTCGCGTAGTCAGTATACGCCGTTCTCAATTACCGCTTGTAGTACGGAGTAATCCTGTACATTACCGTACTGAAAGTAGCGCTAGCTCCTCTATAACTAACACCCAAAATTATCTGTGGCGCATTGCTAGGGTGATGTTCTGGAGACGGCCGCTATCACGTGTTTAGCTCCTTCTGCGTTATCTCCGCTTCTAAGGCTACGCCGCAGTACTTTGATTGAGGGCTAGTTACCCTCTGTCGTCCCCATTTCCTCCTTCCCTTGCCCTGTTTCTCTGGTAAGCGTTGAGGCAAATGGACAATGCCAGTCAAGTACTCATGCAGAGAGTTCTGATGGATGTAGGTAGATCTGAACAATATCCAGGTCGGCATTCAGGCATGCATAGTGGAGAGGCGTCTTGCCACTTCCGTCCTTCTCGTCAATAGCACGGTCTTCGTTGACTAGTCGAGAGATTGCATTAGCGCCCCCCACCTCCCCGTTCCTTGATGGTTCTCTTTCCGTGGCTAGGGGTGAATTTATAGGTGTCTATGCTAGATTGAAAGGCTGTAGACTAGAAATCGCAGGGGATTCGCCTTCTAAGGACGACATTTCCTAAAACACAAAATTAGTATGGGATGCAGGTTATAGCATTTATATACTTTTGAATCTGTCTAAGTTCCATTTTGTATTCGGTCTATCTGTACGTAAGAGCCTATCGTGTAGATGCTGCACAACAGGCATTCTTCGCCTAGTTAGCAAGAACGCTCTTCCCACCATCTTTTGAAAGCCTTGCTCTGACTTTGACTCTGACATAAGACCTTGAGAACCCAATTGTCGATGAGCGATTGAAACCGCATATAACTGGCATTGCACTAGGCGCAAACAAGAGAGCTTCTCCGATTCTGAGGCAGACAATTTTCTCGAACAGATCATTCGTAGTCTCTCTGGGACTATTAGCCAAGTCTGCCTGCTGAACAACACCATCCAGTCGTTGTTGCTGCATAAGAGCCACATGAGTTGCGAGAGCGTGCAACCATGCTGGCGAGGAAAAGCGGTGAATTATAGTGACAGTGCAAAGGTCCAAGAAAGCCGGCGCTATGGTTGGCTCCTGCGTGGACACAAACACACGTACTCCTAGGTGTCTTTGGAGTCTTACAGTTGACAGGAGCGCGTTTGTAAGCACTGAAGATTCGGGAGAACCGGTCATGTACTTCGCGAAATGTTAACATCAACGATTATAAGCTTGCTTGGAGCCTGTTTACTCACTTTGTGGGCCTCATCGAGAGCCACAACCCGACCACAATTCACATCTTGCTCAAGAAACAGACTCAAACAGATATTGAATAATAAACAAGCTGTTTCAGGTGAGATACACGGGCAAGAGAGATCGACGATTGTCAGTAAGCCAGGCTGAACTCTTGTCAGTTCTGTTATGAAATCTGCTTTCAGACGCATACCTGATTCTTCCATAGCGTGCCCCTTGGAAACTGACGATGTTTTCCTTTGGTTCTATTTTCCGCCTGTGGCATGAAACTCTCCAATGTAGCTAGGCGTTGGTTGAGCGGTGCAAGTTGAGCCGATGTGAGGTCTGCGGCTAGTACTTCTGACTTAAAAGTCTGATAATCAAATCGTGCGCCAGTGGCTTGTTGAGACATTCGTATCTCCCTCAGAATGCGATTGACTGTATGTACATAAAGAGGAATGCTCCCTTCTTCTGGTTTGATAGCCATGAGATCTAAGATACGCTTTGTGTTAAGATCAGCACTATCAATCTGGAGTGGCTCTATATCAACATTGAGATGTTGATATGTTCTCTTCGCTTCTGTTAGCAGTGTAACCTAGTATCATGTATCGACGGACTGACCCGAATGGTGCTTATGTTGGTTGGTGCGCATACGACCCTTATCTGAGCTCCAGGTAAGGACGACAGAAAGGCCGCCTCACACGGAGAGCCACCGTCATCGGATATGAATGTGTCATAATGGAAAAGTAACGCCGAAAGCGGTTTTGGTAACACTGCAGCGTCGGAGTGGGCCAGGCAATTTTCCAACAGACAGGATAAGGTATGGCTCTTTCCTGATCCCTGTGAGCCACAGATGAAGATACTCGAAGGAGCTGTGACATTGAAGAACAATCGTTTGTCTTGGTTACCGTGGCATAGAAGTTCCTTCTCCATGGATATGCTGTAATCCGGAGACACTCCGGCTAATAGGCCATACTGCAGTGACGTTTGTGATTTGGTTCGCATGTTAGAAGTGAGTGACTGTAACGAGAAGAGGGGCGAATCGGCCAAGCGATTCATTTGGTCTGGTTGTTTGTCATCGTGATCTGTTAATAGTCGATCATGGCATTGTCGAACGGACGGAGCGGTAAGGGCGGCAAGGTGATGTTTATTCATCTTAACAACTGTAACTTTTCTTCGGTTCAAAAAGGGTACATCTTGAAAACTTTCTCCATGGCCTTCTAAGACTGTAGCTTAATATATCGAAGAAAAGCCTTCATTAATTATCGGATCTACTTAAAGCCTGGTGACTCAGGCTTCTCTGTACAGTCCTATGGCGGTATTGGTGGCACCTGCGTGGCCTTTTGTCGGGCAATGTTTCACAGCAGTGGCGGTGAAATATGTTCTTACCCGCCCTATGCAAAATTATGCGCTATAGCAGTGATTAGTTTCTCATAAGTGATTTGAATACCAAGGTCATAAAGGTTCCAGGTCAGGCTATAGGGGATATAGTTGCTTTTCCTCTAATGAACCGCTAATATTTCGGGCCATTTGTGGGTAACAGCGGCGGACTTGCTTCTCGGCTTTTTGCCCCTAATTGTATGCTCTGAGGTGATATTGTGGCTGATCTCCTCCCGTCTATTGGCATTCTTTGTAAATCGATTAAGCTCACTTCTCCTATATCGCTTGCTAAGTCTTCAAGATCTGGCGTAATTGCTGAAATTACGGCCCGGACTTAATTCTGACCAGTAGATTGGAAGCAGATCAAGGTGGGTGTCATGTAAGGACCCAAACCGTTGTATGACCGTACGACCGCTGTACCACACGTACAGGTATGAGCGTTTATGCCGCTAGTGATTGTAGTTGTAACGACAGTAGGCCATGTTTCAGTTGTTATCGCATCGATTGCATCATATAGACTGCGATTTTCTAGGTTGCTTAGGTCGCCAGTGTTGATCATTGTCCTGACAGCATAGGCGGCTCTTATTGTCTGATCAACGTTCGCAACGCGCACATCGTACAACTAACTTCGCTCATATGTTTTTTTTTGAATTGCTAAAGTATAGCTTCACAGAGAGTAGTTAACTATAATTGTATATTCAGCTGGTTTCTCATTCATACTTAAGAATTATCACTCAGAAATTGGCAACTTTCATAGTTTATAGTAGCATTGTTCTGTTCTTTCAAATATATGTATTGACAAATTGGCTGACTTTGTTGTTACGGCTATAACATAACACGTAGATAAGGTGATCAATGTGATCCTCTTGTGTAGTTCGGCTAGATTTAGTCTTAAAAGAGGGACTGTAGAAGGAAGCAGACAACTTGGTTGGCTCTCTACGGTGAGTGTGGGACACGCAAAGTCCGCTTCGGTTAAGAAGGTTAATGAAAGTGAACGGAGAGAAACAACATTGGATCAGTTTCTATGTAGAACTATAATTCATAAAACCCATCATCTATTTGCGTTGAAGTCGTTAATATACTAAGCTAAATTTTCAACCAGATTCAATGAGCCTTTCGGTAGGTTCTCCATACTTTGTATGTCCATACACTCTATAGTAAATAGGCTTTCAGGTGGCAATTTTTCTGTCACTAGAGCCGTGAAAGCCGGTTCAAAAGCTAGGCTAAGCCTCTTCAGAAAGGAGCCTTGCTGTTGGTATAAAATTGCTGCAAACCTTTTGAAGTCGGAATTAGGTATGGAACATAACCTAGGCAAGTCAGCCAAGTCCTGTTCGTTATCTTGTCTCAAACACTAACATAGTGTCGGTAAGGGATAGATCCAGATAAGATAGGCCTGACGGAAGTAGCGCGAGAATCCCATAGCCGTATGTTTCGGTCAAAACCTTCAGGTTTTGACATATCTTCCGCAATCTTTTGATCTTGTTGCGCCGTTTCTCAAATTTTTTGGACCCTTCTTCTACCTCCGGCTTGATCTTCAACGCTAACGCTGTATTGATATCAGCTTTGTGCAATAGGTTGGGATTTCCTTTTCGAGCTTTATGCGGTCTGTGAAGCGTATTTGGATCTTCTAAGACTATCCGATCGCTCTGGGGAAAAAGCTCTTTTTCAGCCTCACAGAGCTTCATAATATGATAGCGCCGTTTGAGAACACACGAGGCTTCTTCGTTCTCAAGGCGGCATATCTCATCAAATCTCCTTGTGAAGCCTCCATCCGATCCAATAAGCCTAATTCTGTTGACCAATTTTTCTCTCTCAATGCCAAGCTGTTCTTTAAAGTCATATACTGTTCCAAAACTACCAATGGCCAGGTACAAGAAGCGAAGTTGATTCATTTGCGCAGGATTCCGGCCAGACTTGTCAACATCGGCATGTTCTAGATATTTTATCAGACCTTTGTGCTCCGGATCTGAAGATATATCCAATTTGAGACGTTCTGAATCAAGAATTTTGTGGTACTTTAGGCTGTCGTGGTTTCTTCCGCGTCCTTGATTCCTTTTCCTAAGTGTTGCTGAATTTTGGCACCCTTCTCCACCGGAAAGCGCTTGGACAGTCTGAGATAATTCTTCGTCTCCAGTCCGTATTTGGGCCTCCGACTTTTCGAACATCTCTTCGAATTGAGGCACAGAATTGCTGGATCTGGATTCGTCTATGTTCAGGAATGAGCCGAAGTGATCCTGACCCTGTGTGAGGGCTTTGAAGCTGTCAGTATGCAAAAGAACGCTTGGATATGGGGAGCCTACTGAGGAAATCGTTTATTGATTCGGGATCAGGGTTTGGTGTTAAAACGGAGAATGGAAATAGGCCTGGAAGCGTACTACTAAAGATGGACCCGCTCTCATTGCGATACTGAAACGTGGATGCGTATATGGCGTTCTCATCAGTTCTAGTATCTAGCTCAATGATGCTCAACATCTCTTCATTCATGGTGTTTTGATGATTGTCATGGTCGTCCAAGACAGGACCAGCTCTTGTGTGTTCTCTAACAGAGGTATCCTGTATGGCATTTTCCTTGAGCGAATCTATACGACTCAGGATATCGAGAATCTTCATATGTGCAGCTGCTATATTGCCATTCTTTTTATTCAGGTCGACCCATACAGCACCAATCACTGCGCTTAGAGCGTTGGACAGTACCGTGACAGAAGGCCTCTGGTTTTGCTGTCGGGCACTTTGAACAACAAGGGAACTTATACCCAGTTTTCGGCATGCATCGGCCCGCCCTTGTTTAGATTTGAACCAACGATTACGGAGATTCGCGTCTCCTGTATCTGTTAGCACTTTCTAAAGAGGAAGGTGGAAAATACCTTACTCTTCGTTTTACTTTCCACAACAATGATGTTATACGACTCCACCATACTTGTCACCTCTACCCCAATTTTGGCCAAGCCTCTATTACCGTCATTTGATGTTTCATCTTCTTCACTCCTATGGGCTGCTTGGAGAGCTTGGAAGAGTATTGTACAGTCGGAAAACTCATATCCAATGGAGTCTTGCACATGGTCATTCATCATGGGTGTAATATTGCACAAGGGAAGAAAGGTGAGATGTCTGTAATGGACGTAGACTTGACCATTGCGTGTGATCGTCTTCAGTCTTTTATACCAGTCCTAAATGACGAGAGAGAATCTCTAGGTTCAGCAGTCAACTATGACCACGCCTGCGCCAGCACCAGCAGAAGGGGAACTGACATCAATGTCCGGTGAGAATTAGGGAAGTGTTACACAGCATCTAGGCAGCAACGAAGCCACCCGAGGATCTACATTCGAAGTTCGAGCACTTGCATATTCGGCCACAACCGAAGCAAGTTCCGTCGTAACAAGTCCGTAGGGACTGAAGAGAATTGCCGTATGGCGAAGCCCTAGTTAGTATCTCGTTACTCGACCATCAGACTTCTGGGAAGTGAGGAAATGTGGCTTGTGGGCTGGTAGCGGGGCGAGTAGAAAAACAAACCAGATGCGCGCTGTAGGAGTAGGTTTTGAAGCATTTAACGCTAACCAAATCCGGTTCATTGCGACTTCTGAACGATGAAAGTCGCCCGAATCAGCATGGCGTCAAAATGTGGCTGCCTTGGCAAATATGACTTCTTCAATGCGCTGTCTGCCTTACTCTTCACCCACGCTTTCCCTCGCATGCAGCAGTTGACTTCGGATCTATTGTTAGGAATTTTTCCACTCAATGATCGTCGTCCAAAATACGACCGACTGTATCCATACTTCTGCACCGCTGGCATAGGATGGTGGGCCTTCCTTGCCAATCGCCGTCGTCCTGGTATCGCGATCGACTTCGGGAAGAGCTTGGGGAACGCCGTGCTGTGATCACGCACTGGCAAAAACTCAGCGAGATATCTGATGTTTTCTTTTGTATCAGTCGCGCCCAGTATGATGGGTTTCCATTGCGGTCGTTGCCTTTGTTTTTCTTGCGCAACGCTCCCGTATACTTGTATATGATAGCGAAATACACATCGCGCTAGAAATTTTATCAAGTAGCAGCTCGCCTATATAATGCTCCTCATTACGGGTCAGTTTGTAAGGTAATCAATCCGGACAAAGATCATAAGCTCGAAGAAGCCGCCTTGTGTTACTATATTGACCTGGTAGCATTTAAAGTTGTTAAGGATAGGCTATGGCGGTTCTGGCCCCTTCTTCCATAGAGCTGTGCCTCGCATTGGTTATGGCGCTAGGTTACACTACAGGAGGACCCCTCGATGAAAAGTATCGAGAGGTGTGTGGCCACTATGGACTGGAGGACATGCGAAACTGTTCCGGTGAGCCGCTTAGCGACATGATTATTGGTCAAGCCGTTTCCATACAAAGGCAAGCAAGTGTTGCTCGTTAGGGCTTTCTCTTATCTCCCTACCAAAATATCTAATTTATGTAAGCTCCTCTACAAGTAAAATTATCTTTGAATTACTTTCTTACAAAGCTTAGAGCATAAGAGTCTCTGCAACATCCCTCCGAGAACTAAAAGCATCTGCTAGTATGCTTAGCTCTGATGTGTGTGACTAGTCTAGTCGCTCATCGACCACTAACGAACCTAGTTTAGTTAACGGGAAAGCGATAGTTGTTAGTGTCTATATAATTCCTGGTTCTAGGAAAATATCTTTACTGAAACAATTGAAGTAAGAGCTAGGTTAGGAGAATTTCCTCTTTTACGAAGGCTCTAAGATGATTACCACTCTTGTCCTAGGTAGTCTTGAAGCCTTTAGAAAGTTGGATAGGTAGGCCAAGACGTATTGGCGGCAGCTTGCGATCGACACCATTAGAAAGATGATCCTCCTAGAGCCGGGTGATACTCTTCTCATGCTTCCGGGGCGTCCGGTTATCCACGCCGTCCTGACAATCCAGGATTCTATCATGGTCGGAGGAATGATGTGGCCGAACAAGGGCGTAAGTTGTGCTCTGGAAAACATGGAATACATCATGTTAAACCCTTATACAACGAACGAGAGTATTCCAAAGCAGTTTCCGGAGGTCCCTGACACTTTGAACCACATGGTGGAGAGGCATCTGCGCGAACCGACTTTATCGGTCGATACAGGGCTTACCCTTGCTCAAACCGATCTCAACGCAACTAAAAGGCTCAAAGGGAGACTCGTGCCCTACATGTCGTGCAACTGCGGTCCTGATGGGTGTTCATACATCTGCCCATGCCACGCTATCGATTTAGAGAAGCCCTGGATACGAGACAAAGGTTGCACCTCATGGTGCCATCCTGGCACCTATCAGAACTCTGATACTGTATGCATGCTTTATGTTAACCATGGAAACGATAATCATAGGTGCACGGATCTCGCGCAGTCTGTTATAAATCATCCGTATCACATGACGGGGGACGGTCTGAAAAGGGAATGCGACAAACGGAACCTCGTATACATGAGAAGTAGGCGTAGCAAGAACGACCTTATTGCTCTTCTTGTCAAGGATGACCGGGAGAGAGTAGAAGGACTACGGGCACAAGCGAAACAAGTGATGGAAGGCCGACTATTGGAGGCAGGGTCTTGTATCACGGATAAGAGAAAGAAGGCTATCGACATCTGGCCTCTTGTGATGGGTAGTAAGGAGCGTACCCAAGGTCTCCCACGCCCAGACCAAAGGCAACCACCTTTCAAGCTGCTTACTATAAGGAGCAAGTATTCGGGTCTTGGAAGATTTTCCTTCGTAGCCACCGTCCAGTTTTGGGTCAAAGGGAACGTCAGGAACAAGGAGGTAACTGAGTACGAAAGCTCTAAGAGAGTGGTCTGAGAAGACGGGCAGTTTCATCGCGAACGAGGCAACCTGCACACTGGGGAGGGGAGTGAATGTAGGGGTATAGAGTGTCTATTCCATAGTTTTTTATAGAAGTTTCTAGCTTGAGGCCACCCTCAACAAATGCAGCGCTACAACTTTCTGTTTCCCGTCACCAATTTACTGACTTGAGTTTGCAGGACTGGCAATATTATGACCATCACACGCATCGATCTGAGACAGGAACTGCCACTTCTTCCTCTTCGAAGCGTTGAGTACCTATCAGGTGTGCACCGAATCGAGGCTGCAAA
>JAFISD010000123.1:3637-91187 GCA_022560085.1 Helminthosporium solani
ACCTCTTCCTCTTCCTCTTCCTCTTCCTCTTCCTCTTCCTCTTCCTCTTCCTCTTCCTCTTCCTCTTCCTCTTCCTCTTCCTCTTCCTCTTCCTCTTCCTCTTCCTCTGTTTCTTCGTCCTCTGCGTCAACGCCAATCGCATGAATCTCCCCCACAAGAGGATTAAGATCCATAACCCCAGACCCACTTCTATCCAAACAATACTCCAAACTCGACGAATTCGCAACCAAAGGCACCGTACTATGCCCATCTCCGCGTCGAGGTAGATACCATTTCGACTCCTCAGGAAGCAAACCATCATGCTGCCTCTTATAAATCTCATGTTGTACCTCTATCGCGCTGCCTCGAGCTCTATCAGCAACACCATAGTCCATGGGTAAGCAATCCGCAATGAGAGGATATATTTGGATCCACGCTCCCAGATCAATACCCACCTTCTGTATGCGAGGTTTCTTCTCGCGTATTGTTCCAAGGAGATGTCCGATGAAGTCTATTGAGAGTCGGAGCTCGAGCGTGGTGACGGTTTCGGGGATATGATCGATAATGTTTTCCATGAATAGGCAGACGTGTTCGTGGACGGAGACTGCGGACCTGCGTGCGTGGTCGGGACGATAAGTTCCCCTGACTGAGAGCGTCTTTAGGTTGAGACAGTGAATAGCGATTTGGCGGAATTGATCGTTTTGTTCATCCTCTGTAGACCAGTCGTGCTCACGGGGATCTGGGATACCAAGCCATTCTAGTTTGTTTAACATGCCCCATATAGGTATCCACCATTCGGCTTCCGTAATTTCGTTTACGTATTGTTGCTCCTCGCTGGAGAGATCCTGTTGTGATTCGGCTCTGTGAGCGCTTTCTTCTTCAATGAGCGTCTTGAAAGTGCGCGCAAGTTCAGCATAATTTCTTTCGAAAACAAGAATTTTGAGGCCTTTTCGCAACTTCCGTTCCTGGACCTTGTTGATATGGGTGAGGAGGTTCAAATTGCCTACCCAGGACGACATCTCTTCTCCCTGTGACAACTGGTCGAGATGACATTTCAAGTAATTCTCCTTAGACTCCTCAGGCTCTTTTGATTCAGATAAACTCTCAGTTTTCAGGGCGTGACTTAGGTCAAGAGCTTTCAGATTCGGTAAATGTATTGCAATCCTAGAACTTGTGAGTGGTCATCTTGTGGAAGTAAGAAGGAAACAAGGAGTGAGACAGAATTACCATTTTAGGTCCTCTTTTCCCATCCAAAGAGACATGGCGATCTTTTTTGCAAATCTTCCGTCATACAGTCCACTTTCAACATGGCTTTTGAAAGCTTCCCACCTTTCTCTCGGCGTGGGGAACTTGTGCCCACGAAGATTCGAAAACCCCTTTTCACGTTCCCATAGTAACCTTCTCGTTTGAAGGTCCAATTGGTTTGGTAAATACCCATTCCAGTCCCAGTAGGTGAAAGGCTCCGTGATCAAAGCCGCTCTTGCAATCAGTCTCTCGGGATGAGCCTCCCCATTTTCGCCTTTTGGACAAGCGATGCAGAGAGAAGCTGTAGCTTCTCGGCCGGCCAAGCAAAGAATCTTGAACTTTGTTGTATTGCTGAGAGCGCAGTATTTTTGCCATAGAGTTGGGAATTGAGGATTTGTTGCCATGGCAGGCAGATTCTCTCCATACAGTTGGAGTGCTTTTTCCTTGGTAGCTCGTATCTTCCTTTTCAGAATGTTTGACGTGCAAAACTGGGAAAATTAGAGACAATAAGGATGAGAGTGTTCAAAGCTAGTAAACTAAGATAACTGGCTTCATGGCGAGTTTGAAGACAAAGGAGCATCGTCTGTAGCGACGCCGCTAGTCCACCGTTCGCATACACAAAGAAGCCGGATTGGGATGAAGGAGGCGCTATGAGCATTGTGAACTGCTCTTTGGAATGTTTTTTGGTCGCCGTCGTACATGCTAAACACGGCGAACAACGCTTTCATTCATAGAAGCTAGGAGCCAATCAACTACTGGAGTAGGGAACAATAATCGCTGTTTGAAAAGGGTAGAGTTGGGAAAATGTATGAACGTCTTGTTGGTCATAAAACCAAATTAGAGCTATTGCGCAGTGATCGATCAACTCAGACGTTTGGTGTTTCCTCCAATGATATTATCACGTGATGTGAGCCAGGATTCAGCCAATGAAAGGCCCAGACTGATGGCTGACTAGATTGTACGGAATACGCAATCACAAAGGAATGAACGTTAGTCAGGGTCCAATCATGTGACTAGGAATCAAGCAAGCACACGCGTTAGATCCACTTCCGTAAGCCAAGTGAACGGTGCCAAGCAATTGAATCTTGGCTATGTGCTCACCAGAGTCCCTGCATATTGCAAGTCGGAATAGAAGTGTCATCGAGGATGAGAGATATGGCATGAAGAGATCAAAACGACAGAGGTGCAGGCACAAGAATGGATTGAGGATATCGTGTTCGCTGACCCCTGAATTGATTGAACCAGACAAGACAAGCTGCAAAGGAAGCCTGCATGTACACCGAATCCTGCCTCATCAAAGAGACGGATTCGTCACCCGCAGCAAGAGACGCTCAGCCATTTCACTCCGCCACGTGCATTATACACATCCAATACAAACTAGCCACGTCTATTTCTGCATCATGAGCTGGACGAACTCGTTGTCTGGAGCGAGCGGGTCAGCCATTGCGCAAGATGGATGGTGGATGCAAAGACACTTACAGTCAATACGCCCGTCACCGTCCTGATCAGCCTCTCTAATCATCTCGTCAACCTCGTCGTCGGTCAGTTTCTCGCCAATCGAAGTCATGACGTGGCGTAATTCGGCGGCGGAAATGAAGCCGTTGTTATCGCGGTCGAAAACCTTGAAGGCTTCCCGGATCTCCTCCTCGGAGTCGGTGTCCTTCATCTTGCGGGCCATCATGGTAAGGAACTCTGCCGGCGTTTAGCTTCCGCACTCGACGATACGGTATGTAGATTGCGCACCAGGGAAGTCAATGGTGCCATTGTTGTCGGCATCGACCTCGTTGATCATGTCCTGCAGCTCAGACTCGCTGGGGTTTTGGCCGAGCGAGCGCATCACTGTGCCCAACTCCTTGGTCGTGATTTGGCCTGTGACGCAGCATCGTCAGTGGATATCCGGGAGGCAAGAAAACGTGTGACGCAGCGAGCGACGACGACGCGGGGGCTGGGTGGGTGAGAAGGAGTGGGTGACGGGGTGAGTGCATGCGTGATTGGGCAGCAGCGAATGGAGGCACTTCGGTCAGGAAATTGCGCATGCAGCTGTGAAGCGTCGGAGAGCGGTCGCAGGGAATGGATTGTACTGACCATCGCCATCTTTGTCCTAGAAGTGAAGCACGTCAGCAAGCAATCCAGCCCCGGAGCCTCACCACTGCACGGCTAGGCAGCAGCAGAAAGTGGAAAGCGGAAAGCCGCAGCGAAAGGACAAGAATACGTACAAATAGAGAGAAGGCCTCCTTGAACTCGGAAACCTGCTCCTCGGTGAGGGAATCGGCCTGCAACGGTGGTCAGAATGCATGGATAGAGGGGCCAGGCTATCGTGATGTTTTGGCAGGGCAGAGCAGGGAAGGGCGGGGTATGCGAATGGGGACAGCGTGGGGCACACGCACCATGGCTACTGTTGCTGGTAATGGGAGACTCGCTGGATGGGGGGTCTGGGTGCGCTTTCGAGGGCGTCTGCCTGCAGTACCGCGGTGGAGGGTTATTTGATCAGGGGGTTCTCGGGGGTTTGTAGGAAGAGTGTAGGTGTTTGCGGCTGGAGAGGAGTGGGCAAGAAATGCTGGGAGGGCTGAAATGGCCAGTCGACCAGTGAGTGTCCCGCGCTTGACCGAATGACGGCTAGCGGCACCTGTCGAACAGCAAGGGCTCTATTAGCGGCACGGACATGTCCTGACTTGTTGCTGGTCACTACCGAAGGTGCTTGAGATAATATCTGGATACCTGGCTTTGTATATATTAGTACAAACTTACTTGCTTACGTGCTTACCTACTCACACACGCAACTACTCGTCTATACAGCCTCTGTTGAAAGTATATGCGACCTGCCCTTTCACGCGTGCCTTCGCATACCGGCCAAACCATTGCACCCACCACCACGCCGCATCCATCCATTCGTTCATTCGTTCTATTCTCTGCCGTCGTCCTTCGTACGATATCATGACATAGGCCCATCTGAAGCCACCTGCCGACCATGTGGCGGGACCGCACCAATCTGTACGCTGCTTCGTCTCGTCCGAGCTGTGCTTGCGCTGACGTAGCCTGAACAGCTTCATTTCCTACCGCCAGTCGTACTCGCACCACCCGCCCAAGAAGTCGACGCGCTATGGCGGCGCTGCCTCCAATGGCTTCGGCGACAGCAGGCGCATGTCCGAGGAGCGCCAGGGCCTCATGTCGTCGGGCGCCTACGAGGACGATGGCGATGCCGTGATCGAGATGGACCTGCTGCCGCCGCGCTGGCTCGACATCCAGGACGAAATCACAGACCATCTTGCCGCAGTCGCAAAGCAGACGCGGAAGCTCGACCAGCTGCACCAGAAACATGTGCTGCCGGGCTTCGACGACGAGGACGTCAAGCGCCGGGAAGAGCGGGAAATCGAGCAGCTCACCCAGGAAATCACACGCTCCTTCCAAAAGTGCCAACAGGCCATCAAGCGTATAGACTCCATGGTGCGCGAGTCCAAGCAGCAAGGCACCATCAGCAGCGGCGAGGAAATCATGGCCAAGAATCTCAACATCTCGCTGGCGTCGAGAGTCGGCGAAGTCAGCACCATGTTCCGCAAGAAACAAGCGGCCTATCTCAAAAGTACAGCCTGCGCCCCTCCCTCTCTTCTCCCTCCCTCCGAGCCCGCAGCTAACCAACCTACAGAACTCCGCGACCTCGGCGGCTTCAACTCGCCCTTCCGCTCCTCCACCCCCGTCCAAAACCCCTACAACGACCCTGCACTTCTCGACTCGGAAACCGACCGCTCCTTCTCGCAATCCACCCTCCTCCAAACAAAACAGCACCAACAGCGCCTCCTCCAGAACCCAAACGAAGCCCTCATCGCCCACCGCGAGCGCGAAATCGAAGACATAGCCCAGGGCATCATCGAACTCGCAAACATCTTCCAGGACCTGCAAACAATGGTCATCGACCAAGGCAGCATGCTCGATCGCATCGACTACAATGTCGAACGCATGGCTACTGATGTCAAAGAAGCAGACAAAGAGCTAAAGGTCGCAAGCGGCTATCAACAGAGGAGCGTCAAAAGAAAGGCAATGTTACTATTGGTCATCCTGATTGCTGGCGTCTTTATCTTGCTGTCATTGAAATTGAGTAGCAAGAGTAGTAAGAGCAGCAGTCCACCGGCACCGGAAAACCCCCCTGAAGCTGCTCTCCCGGCCTTGCGAAGACGCCCGTTTGTAGCCCTGCGCCAAAGCAGAGATATTTGGCATAGGCGGAAGAGAAGGATATGGCCATGGCAAGAAGCCGAGGGAGATTTGCCCATCTTGTGACCCATACATAGATGTGATTCTCATTGTAAGATATCGATGAAGTATTTCGAGCACCGCATCATACATATGTCGTACATGCATCTATTGGGGCTTTTTTCTTTTTTAAAAAATCATCTTCATACTACCGGTTGCATCTTATTTACTGCTTGAGGAAGAAAAAAGCCCTCGTGGTTGAATTATCCGATTCCTGACTAATACAAATCCATGCCAAAGCAAAACTTGAATACGCAAATCGTACCGTAATTAGCTGGTGTTCATGCACTGCACTGCACCGCTGCTACCTATATTGTACTCACCTACTCTCTCCACCGTGGTGTGAAGTAGGTTAGCGGTGCCCCCCACCACCATCGCACTTATTATCCCTCTTGCACGGAACCTCTTGCTTAGCAGTATAAAAATAACGAAGTTAGATAACGCATGTCTCAACGGCGATCATGACTTTTGTCCCACGCCTCCCTTCTGGCACTAGCGATGTGCAGTGGAGTGAGACCCGGGAGTTGAAGCAGAGTCAGCGATTGACCGGTTGAGCGTCTTCTCTCCTCGGCTTCAGGAAAGCTATGTTGGTCCTACCGATTGTTGACTGAAGTGAAGCCTGCGCCCAAAGCATCCGTCATTTCGGTATCGCCGTTCTGTACTTCGCTGGCCTCGGGCGGTGGAGGCCCGGCGCTGGTTTCGTTTTCCGCGTCTGCGGCTTCTTGCTCGGCTGTTTGTGTGGGATCGAAGTACACGCCACGGGAGGGTTCCCGTTGCGGCTGGAGAGATGGGAGTGCGTGTAGGGGGGGTAAGGATTGTGAAGCGTTGCCGTTGACCGTGTGCGGAGAAGGTGCGCTGCCTCCGATGGTGCTGAAGAAGGGAGCCGCACGGCTGGGATCGGGCGTACTTTGTGCGGAAGACATGGGGTTTACCGGTTGGAGAATCTGCTGATGTGTGCTCCCCGGGCTCGCCTGCTGTGCATTCGGTAGCCCAGCACCCAACGGTGCGCCGGACGGAGGTGTCGCCTTACGATGGCTCCGCTTGCTCCTCAATGGTTTGTCGGTGGGTGTCGGAAGCGGACTACTGCTTCTGTCCGAGTCATCGACATTGTATTCCATGTGCTTGGATAGTTGGTCCAGGAGGAACGCGCGCTCTAAGCGCATCTTCTGAATGCCGCGTTGTAGACGGGATATCCGTAGGCGGGTGCCATCGTTGCTCTCTTCAACGTCTTTGATCCGCCGGCGGAGGTCGATGCACTTCCGATAGTAGGCCATTTCGACGGATGGCGGGAGGTCTTTCTGTGAGAATGCGCGCGCGGGCTGCGGCGCCGCCGCCGTCGCTGCTCCTGTTACTGTCACTGTTAGCCTGAGACCATAATATAGAATAGACAATGACAGTCCCAGCCCGGTTGAATTTCCTCGACGGGGATGGTGTCTTTTGTAGTTGTTCGGAGACCACATGCGCTGCGATGTTGCCGTCCCGAGCTTCCATTATGCGCGCATCCATGCCCTCGAGGGGAAAGCAGTACGTACCTGCTTGAGGCATGTTGGGTGCTCCAAAGAAATCCCTTCCGGGTGCTTCAAAGTATACGGGGGGTGGGTAAATGGGGTACTGAATTATGTACGGATGAGGAGGCCAGCGGGCTGGTCGAGGATGTGGATATGCATGTGGAGTTGGAAACATGCTGGACGCGAATGCCCAGCTGGAGTTGGTTTGTGGAGATGTGCGCTAAGCCCTATGAGTCTTGAGACGACCGAACGATTTCGCATGTGGTTGTTGCAGTTGGAGAATCGTCACCTATTGTGCGTAGACTTTTATACATGTTCGAATCTTTGTTTGCTCTGATTATATAAATTAGCCTTCAGGCTAGAGTTGTCGTTTGCATATTGGAAGCTGGAATCACGGAAGCAGCGACTGAACACAAGAAGCGTGGTTCCTGCCCGGTACCTGCCTTCTATTGAACGTTCCGATCACGCCTCATTCAAGAATCTTGACACCTTTTCAGCTACACCACACTGCTACTTACAGTCAATGCAATAAAACCGTCCTTCAAGTTTCTTCGTCAATCTATAAAGATACGCTTTGAGGTGCATGGCCACCATCCGTTTGTGGGCAGCCATAAAACCTCCCCCATCTTCCAAAGACTACACTGACTCCACAGCCACTATCCAACACAACATCATGATTCAATTTTGCTTTGATGTATAAATAAGCATGTCTCGCAGCAGTTGTTCTCAAGACAAGCAACCTCTAGCAAACCCAAAACGACTATAAGGCCCATCCTCCCTATCCTCACCTGCCATACATACTACGCCCACCTCCACAAACAACACCATGCCATACATCTACATCATCCTCCGTCAAGAACTCAGTTCCAACCCCCAAATTTCCCCCCTCTCCCCCTTGCCCTCATCCCCACCCACCATTTCATCTCCGAACCTAACACAAACACAAAGCACACACTGCGAGCGCATGCACGCACTCTACGCGTTTCCCACCCTTTCAGCTGCCGCAGCGCGTCTTGACCATCTTGTCGAAGAGCTGAAAAACGATCCTGATTTATCTGATCACGTTTTCACGCTCTTTGAGCAGACTCCCGGGGATGGGTTGCTGGCGTATCAGATTTGGGGGGAGGATCTGGGTGAGGAGAGGCAGATGAAAGGGAAGTTTTGGGTGGAGCGATGTGTTTGGGAGGGAGGGGAGTTGGGGGATATTGGAAAATGACGGGAGGATGTGGCAGAGTGAGGAGTTCAGTGACGAAGTGGGTATTGTTGATGATTCGGTATTCTAGTCATACAGTAGGAGTATCTGTGAGGTTTCTAGGTGAGAAGAGAGACTCAGTCTGACATCCACCATGCACTATTTACGGCAATACAAATCATCTGAACCGTTCAAATCTCTCTTCCTCCTTCATCATCCTTTCCACATCCTCCAAAACTTTCCTATCGTACACTTCCTCCACCGTCTTTTCTCCCTTCAGCACCTCCCTCTCATGCTTGCTCGCTTCTTCCTTTGTCATCAACACCAACTCTTTCATCTGTAGTAGCGAGTTGTTTTGTCCCGGTGTCCTCGTGTCAATGAAATACGGATTCGGTCTCTTCCATCTGACCAGGCAAAGGCGCGTGGAAAGGCCGCTGATGACGCTTCTCCCATGATACACTTCTTCGACCAAATAGCCTACATCAGCCTGCGTAAAAGAAATTCTGAGTCCATGTGAGTCGAAGCCGAACGACTTTGCGACACGCTCTTCAGACCCTTGTAGCGCTCCCAAGATACCATCATACATCTTGTCTCGCGATTTGGAGGGGAGGTAGTCGTGCGGGTATCCTGTGATCTCAAGAATGACGTGATTTGCGACCGCGAGACCAAAGATAGCTGGCATAGTTCCTAGTACGGGGAGTATTCTCACGCGGAAATCTGGCAGTACTCCGAGCTCACCAACACTGCCTTTTGCGAATTCTTCCTCGGCTAGGGGTAGGAGCTGTGCTTTTCCGGGCCCGGGACGCTCGGTGGAGAAGACGACTGGAATACCGTCCTTCACGCCCATTGCTCGTAGTCGTCTTCGCGTCGATTTAGAGAGTGGGTCGTCTGTACTTAGGGAAATATCGCCTACGAAAACTCGAGTAGGGTCGGACTTGCAGCCAGCGCCCATGGAAGAGATAACCGGTATGTTGTTTCTCTTGCAATAGGCTAGAAGCGCAACCTTACTATCAATATTGTCGATAGCATCAATAACGAAATCTGGAGCTTGGCCTTCCAGAGGAGCTAGCTGTGCGGGTGCACTCGCTTCGCTAAAGAGTTCGTTCCGGCAGTCAAAGTGAGTCCAGGGGGTAACTTGCTCAAGACGTCGGCGGATACAATGAACTTTTGGCGTTCCCACATCTGCCAGAGTAGCGACTGCGTGGCGGTTCAACGAGGAGAGAGTTACTTGGTCAAAGTCGATGAGGCGAATTTTGGAGACGCCGGAGCGGGCGAGTGCTGACGTTGCGTGTGAGCCTACTCCTCCACATCCTACTACAATGACGAAACCGTTGCGGAGTTTTGCGAGACCGTCATCTGTGAGAAAAACGCGGTTTCTTGCTAGTTGTTCGAGAATAAGATCTGAGCTCTGGGTTAGCCTCCAATCAGTCAATCGTCTTTCTGGGGCTAAATGCCATCATCGTAATCGCCCTTCCGTGCTCTAGCTGCGAGGGCCATGCTCCTCTCGTCTTCTTTGCTCACAGGAAAAGCACCAGATGCAGCGCCATATTCCGTCAACTGTTTAACAGTCAGCCTCAAAGTCTCTTACAGACATCGAGCAATCAATCCAGAAATCATCCAGTCACAATGGTATATTAACCCCTTCCAAACGTACTCTGGTTGTGTGATGGTCGTCATCTAGTTCTGGTATCGACGCTTTCAAGTCTGCGACCCTGTACATTCGCCTCGCCTTCTGCAATCCTAGAATTGCACTTCCGACCACCACTCCAGACACAACTGCCGTCGTCACGAGTTGAGCATTATGATTTGCAGTAGCCCGAGATATCCAGGATGACATCTCGATTCAATTGTGGAGAAAGACGGAAGGAGATAAAGGGATGTTCAAAGCACATCCATAGGCAAAGGAAATCAATACGAAAGGCGGAAAACCTTCAGCGGCAGAGGTTGGATCATGATTGCTTCATGGTGTTGAGCTTTGAAACTTCGAGGTGAGCCGATCTCACTAACCTTCAAATAGCTAAGCGCCTAATAATAGGCCTAAGCTTCTATTTCTCCTTCGAGCAGACAACAGATGACCTTGAATTGTAGCCGCCAACGAACCACGACGCAGACTTTCGACGCGTTTTGAATCATTGCTCACGCGCAGCTCAGGCAGCTGATTTCAGTCGAGACCTTGGTTGTTGTTATAGTCTCCTTGCTATTCGAAGCATCTGCTCCTCGGTCTCCTTTCGATTGTTGAACGGTCTTTAATCGCTGTCGACATGTCAAAAGTCACATTTGCAGTAATAGCAGCAGCGGGCGCCGCCACGGGTGCAGCAGCTACAGCAGTGTTCTATTCTTCCAAGAAAGACACTCTACCACCTACCATCGCAACGACCACGACGACTGCAATAGGTCCTCCTCGACCTGCACCTCCACCGGCGCTCTCTACCTCCCCTACACCCTACACAGCAGCGCAGAAAGCGCCTGTTGACCCAAGCGGCATCTTCCAATATGGATTTCCAGGCCCCGTTGCCGACCTTCGACCTGCACACTCCCTGACATCCTCCTACGACCGGCGAACGCGAAACCCAGCGTGGGTCGCTGAGCACATCACACCGCAATCGCTAGCCGAGAATAACGCCGACCGCAAACACTCCGTCTTCGTCGAAGATGTGTCCATCCCCGAGATGTTCCGCGCAAAGCTCAAAGACTATTTCAGGTCTGGCTATGATCGAGGGCATCAAGTACCTGCCGCAGATGCCAAGTGGAGTCAAGCAGCCATGGATGATACTTTTGCGCTGAGCAATATGTGCCCACAGGTTGGTGACGGCTTCAACCGAGACTACTGGGCACACTTCGAGGACTTTTGCCGACGGTTGACGAAGCGGTATCCCTCAGTCCGCGTCGTGACAGGCCCGCTCTATCTCCCCACGAAGGAAGCCGATGGAAAATGGCGTGTAAAATACGAGGTCATCGGCAACCCACCCAATGTCGCCGTCCCAACGCACTTTTACAAAGTCATCTTCGCTGAGGATGGCGTCCCAGGAGGGAAAGTTGCTCTGGGCGCTTTCGTGCTGCCCAATGCCGTGATTTCGAACAATAAGCCATTGACCGACTTTGAGGTCCCAGTAGAGGTTGTGGAAAGGGCGAGTGGACTGGAGTTTGCGAGCAAATTGGAGCCAGCGAGACGGAGGAGGTTATGCCAGGACGCCATGTGTAGTCTGGTTGTGAAGGAGTATGCGCAGAGGCAGAAGAGCATTGCGAAGAACCAGAACTAAGTGCGGCGAGGAAGAACGAGTGTATTCTACATGTATTCAAGCACTGTTAGCATAGCATGGAAGGAGTTGTGCACCGTTTTTTTCTTTGCCAAATACCATCTATCATGTTTTCTTGACGCATCGTTCTCAGGCAAGACCAATTAATAGTGTACAATGTTTTACAGTTGCAGTGCTACCAGATGAAAGTCCCAGATCCACGCTTATTTTCCATCCATGCGTCCATAGTGTACAGGTCGAGCTCTCCGTCTGTTACCTTTCACTTGCTCCGAATTCAGTCAGTTGTTTGCGCGGTGAGCCGATTCGGTGTTCGTTCTTTGCCCCAATATCCATTCCAATGATTTCCCACGCTTAGAAAGTGTTTGCCAATCTACCACCCTGCTGGCTCTCTTTCTGTATCCGCGCCACATAAGTCTTGGATACGGTGTTCCACGCGGACATGTATTTCTCCATGCAAGATGTGAAGCAAGTCTCTTCGCCTTTGGAGAGGGATGTGCCAGGCTTGGGGACGCAGCGTTCGAAGCAATGCTCGTTGAGTTTCTGGCGTTTCCATCAGAGATGGCACTCTCAGGGATATAGACAGGAGAGCAAAAGCTTCACATACCTCGACCAACATCCGCGCATTTTGCATCGCGGCTTCTTGCTGCACTTGGCGCATGACTTGCGTCTTGGGGTCGTTCTGGAAAGCAGACATGCCTTGTGCACCTAATGAATCCATCTCTTCTCAATTATATGCGTAATAACAGCAGTTCGATTCGGATTACAGAATACCAGAATTGCCGTAAAACGTGTGGAGTTTTGGGATAATGGATCGGTGGTGGTGACAGCAAAAAGTGGTCGACGTCAAGGCAAACCGCGGTCGGCGCTTTTCGTTCCTTTCTCGGCCCAGCGCACGAGCTCAGCAAGAGGCCACTTTCACCACTACTTCGTACACCTCCGCCCGCCGCCCGCCACACTTCGCACTTCTCCCATGTGGTTGTCGTCGCCCACCTCGACTATACCATTCGCCAAATACCCCCTTATCCTTTCCACCCAATTGTAGAAGCTTAGACTTCTGACGCTCTTTATTCCACTCTCCGCTTACGTCGGCATCTTTCGCATCTTCTGGAGGCTGCGGAGCTCGTCTTGGTCCCCAAACGTAGGACAAGGACGCCCACAATGTTTGCGCGGACATGGGCTAGCTTGTGCCTGCTGGCAGGGAGCTTGAGTGGTGTGAGGGCGCTGGGAATGGAGGAACATCCTGATATCAAAGCGATTTCTGTGAGTTGTGGGTCTGACTGAGGAGTGGGTAGCGAGGCTGATGTGATTTAGCTGCGGACACATAGCCTTGAGCCCGTAAGTCTCTCCCTGCAACACCGTGTGTGCGAAGGTGTGATCGGATCTGTGCCTAACCACAAGAATAGCCATACCTCGATTCAGACATGCAGAGCCGCTGGTGGGACTTTGGTGGTGACGCTATCATCCGTACCGATCAGTATGTCCGACTCGCCTCAGACAAAGCCTCACGCGACGGTTGGATCTACTCACGTGTACCTTTGACCGCTACAAACTGGGAGGTACGCTCGCCCTCACATCCCACTGCTAAATTTCGCCATGCTTACGCAATTAGATCTTGGTCGAATTCAGGATCCATGGCCAGGGCACCCTTTTTGGCGACGGCTTCGCTATGTGGCTCACCAAGCAGCGTACGACCGCCGGTAATGTCTTTGGAGCAGTCGACAAGTTCGAGGGACTCGGTGTCTTCTTCGACACGTACAAGAACAATAGGCCAGGCACTGTGTTCCCTTATATCATGGCCATGAACGGCGATGGCAACACGCCGTATGACAAGGATAATGACGGCAAGGCAAACGAGATCGCCGGGTGCTCCGTACGTACATCCAGAACGCATGTTCTTGCGATCAAGTTTACTATTAATTCCCCACTTCGTGGATTTCGTCATGCTAATCTGACAATCCCAGGCCCGTGGTATTCGCAATGCAGACATTCCCACCAAAGCAAAGTTCACCTACTTCGCAGACAAATCCCTTAAGCTTGACCTCCAATACAAGAACGAGGACGAATGGACCGAGTGTTTCGAGATCGAAGATTACAAAGTACCTGCCGTCGCATACCTCGGATTCTCCGCCGAGACTGGTGAACTTTCCGACAACCACGACATCGTGTCAGTCAAGACGCTCAACCTCTACCAAAAGCAATCGATATTCGGTAGCGATGGCAAGAAACCTAAGAAAGATAAGAGCAAGAAAAAGGACAAGCCCAAGGCGCCAAAAGAGCATGGGGAGGGTGGCAGTTGGACTTGGTTTTTTATGAAGTTTGTGTTTTTTGGATTGGCGCTTACGGGAGGGTATGTTGGTTTTACCGTATATCGTGCGAGGCAGAGGGATCGATTCTAGGGGAGAGTGCTGAAAGAGGTGGCAACGAGGTTGTGAAGATGCCACTAGAGAACAAAACCGGTGATGCCGGATGGTGTGGAAGGGGTTGGCCAGGATTGTACAGGATTGGATGGGTGTGATGATTTTGGATAAAGCCTAGAAAGAGCGCGAGGGGGTCGTTATGGGGCTATTGATAGCGTTCTTCTTTACCTAGCGTCATCATTGTTCATACTCTCCGAGCAATATCATCTCAGATCACGATACCAGTCACAAACTACACCAATGTTCATTAGATCAAAAAGGCGGGCGTCTAAGCGGATATTTTCAAAGATTTCGATGCTTGACAGCGAATCTTAATTTGTTGCTTCTATACACGATCCTCAGATTAGCTCTCCTGCTGTTCTCATCCACAACCACAGGCCACCGCGAAGCGGCCGGGCTGCAAGTAAACTTTGGCTTTAATGCCCCAAACTGCAGGGACATCATCACAGGATCCTTGATCCCCTCCACTCTTTCGAGCAGAATTGAGACCGAAGAAAAAAACACCAACCAACCCCGAACCCCCCAATCAAACGACGACGCCAAACGAAACAGAGGACCAGTCACCCCGCACAACACCGATGACCAAACTTCCCCGTACACCATCCCAGGAGGGAAAGCAACGGGTGAGAAAAGCCAACGGCGCTCGGATTGAAAACTACATTTCGTTCGTCAGTAGCTCATACATTCCGCCCGCGCATGTCCCAATGGAAAAAGCGAAGGCGCAACGGAGCTTCCACCCTTTTACTTTTTCCTCTCAGCGCGGTGCGGGGTGTCGTTTGCCATCATCGCGCCGCCGGGCACCGTGAGGTGTGAGCCGGCAGGCAATAAGGAAGGAGGGCGAGTAGATTGGGGTGCGAACCAAACACAACCCGAGTTGTTTTGTACTGCAAAGAACCGATCTTGCGATGCGGTGTCGTGGTTACCTTGGAAGATAACGCACTCCCTATGATATCCGTTCTTGCGAGTCGCTTTCCGGGTTAGGGAAAGACGGCTCCAGGCATTGCGGACCGGGCGGTTGGTTGGACCGGGGTTTGCTGGCTGAGGAGAGGGTTTCGTTCATGGGGATCTGGGGGGTGGTGGGTTAGTGGTGGGTTTGGTGTCGAGGGCACGCTGGGGAGGCGCGATATGAGAGGAGGGAGCTGGTGCGCCATGCGGTTTGGGAAAAGGAATGGTGGCGTGGGGAATACTCACTCGCAGGCTCGGGTGTGGTTGGTGAGGAAGAAGAGTGAGCTTGACGCGAGGGAAAGTTGGGCTGGCGCGACGTCACGTGAATGCCAAGACAGGGTGATGTACAAACCCGAGGGTTTACCGAACCTTCCCGATGTGGAAATAGATTAGACCTTCTTATCTGAGCCGTTGAAGACTGGGGTGATGGGACTTGATGAAAAGCTTTCTTGGCACGGAGCATTGGACTGGATTGGAAAAATTTGAAGATGCGTTGGAAGAGTGAGGAAGGAAAATGAAATTATTTGGAATTTATATACAAGATGGTTACAGGCGTGCTTATTGAAGTGGCGTAGGAGTAAGGGGGTATGAAGGATGGGGAGAAGAAGCAGAGCGGCAGATTCAAGAAGTAGTACAAAGTAGGGATATAAAAGAAGAAGGTTAGATACCATAAGAGTAAAACTGGGGGAAATCCATGAGTTTCTTCCTTTTGTGCGTCTTTTCCCTTCTAAATGTGTTTAACGATGATGGCTTTCTTGGAGAAATGTCTATGCTATTGAATCTCTTAAACGGTGGTTAATTATGAACTGATATTTAATCACAAACTACCCCATACCTCTAGATGGTCTGTCTCGCATGCTACCGTTCCTTTCGAGGAAGCTAGGGGACTAAAATTGAATGTGGAGAGATCACTATATTTTGGGGCTTCGTTTTTCTCAAGAAGTTAGGATTGTGATATGTAGACTAAGACAGGATTCTATCTGCCAGTTGTACTGTATTCTGATACGTAGCTGTACTATAAAGAGTACGGTAGTATTTTACAATGCTGGAAATAGTTATTAGGTACTGGACTTTGACGCTCATGAGAAAGGTAGGATGGAAATAGATAGAAACCAAGTAGCTAGCCAAAGGAAATATACATACATAAACATACGTAGGACAAATACTTTATCTAGGTAATAGAGAGATAACAGTCCCACGTTTGCCTATTTCTACTCTATATATTAGCGTCAACAAACTTTTGCTAGAGTACTATCAAGTCTGTATACTTAGCTTTTTCATCAAATCTTCGTTCCCGCACTGCATTCCTCGTCCTCGGTAGACACTTCAACCTCATCGTGTGAACTTGTGGAAAGGCATGTTTAGGTCCGATCAATTCGTAGGCTTAAATACTTTCAGTTACAGAGCTTTCGATAATATGTCAAATCACAATGTGTCTAAATAGAAGGTGACACCTAGTAGACTCCCAGATTGCATGACATATTTATGTATGCGACGCAATAATTTGCATGAATATTTCATTTCTCCACCCCCTTTCGAAGCTTACACTTCTATCAAAAACTCACACGCACTAGAAGAATATGCAAAAGCTCTCATCGCCCTCTTTAACCACCAGTTTCCCCCGACCCTTCCCCAAATACTCCAGTCCTACTCATAAACATAGCACATAGGGCCCGAAACCGTACTCACCAACTCCTTAATCTTATACGTCTTCCCATCCACATTCAACACCTCCAAATCGATGACATCCTCCAGACTCTGCGCGCGTCCACCCCCCATCATCGAAGTCCCCCCCGCAATGACCTGCTGGCGCTTGTCGAAGTCTTGCGTCTGCCAGATATACCACGTCCGATCGACCATTGCGTGATGGAACCAGAAGACTGGGTCGCCGGGTGAAACGTAGAAGTCTGTGAATCGCGTGAGTGAGTAAGGAAGGAAGTAAGGATGTGGACTATACAACTTACCGGATCCGGGGTCTCCACTAATGGTAAAGTGTCCAGCTGGATGTACGCCGGTACCGGATTGCATTGTATTCTGGAAACTCGCAATATCCTTCGATCCCGTGATGAGTGCAGCGATCTTCGCAGTCGAAGCATCACGCTGGGTCAAGTAGTTTGAAATATCGCGTTTGATGCAGCGAGGGTTGTAGCCGTAGCCGTTGGTTTGGGGGTTTCTGGGCGGTGAGGTGTCGCCGAGGGCAGCGAGAGGGCTAACTATTGAGTTAGCACTGAGAAGGAAACACTGGAGATAGGGGAAGGGAGGGGAAGGGAAGGGAAGGGAAGGGACATGTTACCCCAGGTTCACTTTCATGTCTTTGAAAGGTCCACTGATGCAGCCACCGCCTTGACCGGCGGGTTTCATCCCGTTGCTGTTGTGTGTTGTTTTTTCTCCTTGGCCGCTGATACTTGTCTCGCTTCCGTCTAGTAAGGGGGAAGTCTCTGGGCTTGATGCCCATCTGCCCCAGTCCCAGTACTACGCTCAACAGTCAGTTTCTCCCTTCGAAATATTGTTCCAAGGTGATGACGATGAGAACAAATATGCATACCGGCTGCGTTCCATTATACCCACACTCCTTAACCAACGCCTGCTCATAAGCATACGTAAAGTATCGATGCCACGAAAGGAAATTCCCCGTTCCATGAATAGTCATAGAGTTCTTCATATGAATAGCAACAAAGTCATCGTACCGAGTCTTAGCCCCCGGATACGTCGCCGCCGGAAGTTTAGAAGGCGCTTTGATAATGCCTGTTTCCCTATCAGCACCACATCCACATCCATATTTCAACCACGACAATGTTCTCTTTCCACCCAATTCAGATTCACCTACACTGTACAGCAGCAATATATGCCTTCTTTTCAGCAGCAGTAGTATCGCCCCTAACACCACGTCAGCGACACGTCAATTAGACCAGAGAGAAAAACGTGCCATTCCTTCCTCACTTTAACATTAGCTTTTGTGCAAGTCGTCGACTTAGCAATCGCAGCATCCACACTCGGCCTCCCCTTCGTCTGCAAATCCCCCACCGCATCCGCACAAACCAACACCGACACCAAGCCCAGCACAACCAAAGCAGCAAAAATCCTCTGCAAGCATATCGTTCCCATCGCCATGTTTTGAGTAGAAATCGCCTAGCTACCAAAAAAGAAAAGAGAGGTTCGAGCAACGGACAGAAGCCGCCGCACTTATACTACATCCCATTAGCCATGCGTAGCACGCCTCGCACCAAGCAGATATCTCTCGGATACCCGTGCCGTTGAGTACCGGCAGTGCGTGCTGCGATGCAAAGTAGTGTATATGACTTTGTTAATGAAGACGAGGGACTGGGGGGTACGAGATGGGGGCAAGGGTAACAGGGAGGTAAGCAGTAGTCGGCAGATGCCCATGTAATATACGATGAGATAGTCGGCGCAGGGAATAGGATTGAAGCGTCGGGGGGTGAGAGCAGTGACTACGATGCATGAAACGGAGAAGTGACATCTGACCTTAATCTTCATGTTCAAAATATCAAAAGCCTTGAATTATTGTATTGCCGTCTTTACCGCCTTACAGTTTCTGGGAACTTGAAAGCATTCGCCTCGTTTCCTCCTTTTTTCTCTCGATATCGTTGGATACACAGTCACTTCAGCGCCATCGTTCGTCGGAACCATTGTCTTGCTCAGGGATAACGCCAAGTCGGCTTCTCCCAGCCCTAGACCATGCCATCTACCTGTTTCGCTTGCTCCAAATTTGAGCTTAATCTTGGGACGGGTAGTGACTGGCTGGTATCTCTGTACGCGGTAACACCAAGCTTGAGATCCAGATTGGATCCTCGTGGTGCGACCCCTAGTCGTAGGAAACATAATACCGAGCGAAAAGCAATAGAGAATGTTGATCGTAGCTTTGAATGCATTGCTTCAGGCATCATTTTCAATGTTTGGGAGACGGGGGAAGGTGATGTGGTATTTGGAGGATGGTTGATACTGATGTTCCTTAACTATCTGGATGTTCGTCTGCTTTGGTCAAAGTTGCGAAAGGATACCTACCACATAGGAAACCGTGAGAGCTTCTTCGTATGAGCGTGCGTGGAAGAAAAAGACTTCGAGGCTTTTCGTCACGGCCTTGTCCAGGTTTGCATTCGGAACGATGCAATTCGCTGGGTCGCAATGTCCACCATTTCTACCGGCATCAAGCCCTCATCTACATACATACCCGGTCAGCATGCGCACAGGATTTACCAGCCTGGCGAAACTGGAGCCTCTTCGACATCGGTACGACATAGCTCGCGCCTCCAGTCAACACGTCAGCCGTCTGCCAATTCATGCAGTCGCACTACCTAGTGAAGAGATCGGTTGATCTTCTGCACAGCCTTTTGCCGGTTCGTCCCCTTCTGACCGGAAACTCCAATTTCTTTTGTATCCGTGCTTAGGTCCCTTTTCCTTCCATGTGCGACGTGATCGTTGGGCGCTGGAGTATTGCGCTCTGCAGAGTTTTGCGGGGCGAGATTGCTCTGACAGGTTGGAAAACTGGTACGAGGAGTCGATGTTAGATTTGCCTGCAGTGTAGCCGAGATGGCATCAGAGTACCAGAGATCCATTCCGACGTCATGTAACACAGAGACGCTGAGAGTGCGGGAAGAAACGAAGGCATCCATGTGTTTGCGCAGTTCGGTTAACGCTTCGTACATGGTTGAATTCGCTATGTACCTACACATGGGGAGTCTTGTTTCCTTTTTCGCGGATTTGACTGCGATATGATATAGACAATAGTTAGGTAAAGCGGTGGCGTTCATTGACAACGTTCAAATTGCGCACGTGCTGGTTACTCTTCAATTTTTCTCGAGTAATTAGCTATGAGTGAAATGGTTTTTCTGGTCGATATTAGATATTCAATAATATTGGACATTCTCCTCTCGTGGCTTTCGGAGTCATCTCTCCATGCTCTTACTCGCATCATATTCCTCTTTTCTGCCTCCAGGCTTGATCCAATACTCTGTGCATGATCTACAAGAAAACAATCGACACATGGTGATTTTCACTCTTCTTCCATGCTTCAACGCTTTCGAGTGCCATACGAAAGAATGCTGCTGCTCTGAAGCGCATTCGAAGTAGATTGAGCGAACTCAGATTAATCGCACGAGAGACATAGTTGGCTAACCCTTTCTTGTTCCCTTACTTTTTGGAGATTGTTTTCATCGCGCTTTATTAAATGACGAGCTGGGCAGCCCGGCTGGACGTTGATTCGGGGACATCTCCACATAACCGTGATGGTTTGGCAACTCGTATGTTGCCGCTAAATCACTACTCGGCGCGCACGCATAAAACCCTTTGCGTATGTCTGCGTATGCTTCAGTCCCCTCCGGTTCTTGATCCGTTGTTGGCTGTTGTTTTCGTTTTCGCCATGGGAAAAGACCAAGAACGATAAAGGCCATGGCTACAACGATAGTGCTGGAAACGCCGATCGCGACTTTAGAGATAGTATTGAGACCTGTGGAGGCTGAGTTGAGAGGTGCGTTGGATTGATAAAGGGTCAGGTCAGACTGGGATGGGGGAGGGTAGTGGAAGTTGTGTGCGAGGCTGGTTTGTCCATGGAAAGATTTGCCTGTGGCATTACGCAGGTATCTATTACCGATATACTGCAGCGGAAAAAACGGAACTCGAAGTCAAGT
Organism: Helminthosporium solani; assembly: GCA_022560085.1. Classification (NCBI taxonomy): domain Eukaryota; kingdom Fungi; phylum Ascomycota; class Dothideomycetes; order Pleosporales; family Massarinaceae; genus Helminthosporium; species Helminthosporium solani. The sequence goes on from JAFISD010000123.1 coordinate 24,071, forward strand.
TGGGCGATAGCATGTACATCCTTATTGATCAATTAGTGGGAAAAGAAGACAGGAAATGAGAATTACGAAGTATGCCATGCTCGCGATAATTTTAGCAAGGCCTTTTTACCAAAGCTTCACTAGCAAGCCGTAGGGCAGAACACGAACGTTACGATATTGCAGGAAAATGGCGTCTCTTTAAAGCTCCAATTTTTGAAAGATGTCGTGTTCGGGCATTGCATCTCGTGACCGTGGCTACCTCGCATCTAAAACGTTCTTCTCAATGCCAATAATTGCTTCCCTAATCGTCGGGCAATAATGTCGCCTTAAGATCTCACTTTCCCAAACGGTCCCTGCGAAGGGATTACTTCCTTCAATCTCTGGCTTAAGCGCGTCAAAGATACCGTCCCCTCTCCGCTCTTCGGTGATCCAGAGGGCACTGATTTTATGCCCGTGAGCTTTTGTAATTTGGTTCAACAGTCCAAGCATGGCAGTGCATGATTTCTCCGGAAGCTGCAACGAGACGGTCATCAGCTGTTTGCAGAAAGCTGCTATTCGTACAGGGGGCACAGCGCGCAATGCAGTCGGCGGGAGAAGTACCGAGGACAAGGACCGGATGAGGAGTACGATAGTTGTTTGGACGTTGACCTTGTTTGTTGACGGTGTTTGTGCTTCTGAAGCATGGGGATCGGGCAGGTGCAGCGATTTGGCGCTCAGCTCGACATCGGGATTCATCGATACCGCATGAAGCGTACGGTAGAGATGGGTTATAAAAAAGCTCAGATCCAATCTCAAGGATGAGGCTGCCTTTGCAACATCCTGGCCCTGGAGCAGTGCAAAGGCTGTGATAACGCAAAGGAGTGACTCGCGCGTAATGTTTCTTTCTGGCAATTCGTCGTCGTCATCTTCGACCCCTGATTCTTCGTCTTCATCCGCCTCAGCAGCTGCCGAGAGCTCGGCCGTGCTAATGATGTCGCGAAGTGCTTCCAGAATATCTCCAAAGAAGTGCTGGTTGATCAAATGCGAATACTTTGCCAGCCCTTCCAACACCGCGCCCATGAGTCTTTGCGAACGCGCCTTTAGAATTCGAAAGTATGCAACAAAGACCATTTTCAAGGTTTCGGCCTGCATCCTATCGCGTTCCTCGTGACTGACAACTGCGTCGGCCTGCTCCATCTCCTTTTCAATCTTTTTGTTCTCCTTCATCTGTTTTCGTAACTTTTTCGTCCGAAACTCGCGCTTCTGCTTGATTTTCTTGCCATTATATTGCTGGTCTTCTGGCTTGTCGACCGAGTCGTATGAAGCTTTCAGGGAGAGCTCGGAAAGCAAGCGGAGGTGGAGGAAGGTGTTGAGTACACTCTCGTCGAAGTGATAGTCCTTTGATTTCATCATCTTGGTCAACATAGTGACCGCTTCCAACGAAGCATTGCCATCCTCATCCTCCCGGAATAGCCTCTCCAGTGTTTCTCTGCACAGCACAAATTCCTTATCCACACGTCTCGAGCTCAGCTTTCCCACGAGGATGTGTAGGAGATCTCCGCGGAAGTTGAAGTGCGGCACCGCGAGCAGCAGGTTGCATGCACAAGCGATGGCGACCGGGGTGAGGCTCGCAGACTGCTCTGACGTGCGCAAACCACTCGACTTGGCCAGCTTTCCCAAATGTTGCACGTAATTCTGGTAGTTTGACACGAGTCTCTGCTCAAAGTTGCGTAGTTTCCGCACGTCTTTGGAGACCTTGTCGGTCATGTTGTCTTCGGAGAGTGGACGTATACGGTAGCCGGGGATGAGGTCTTTGAAAATGGTGAGTTGGGTCATGAGGGTGAGTTTCCGTATAGCGATAATATCCGAAGATGCAAGGGCTGCCAGTGTCTTCAGGGCTCCGATATGCTCTTCCGGGTCCTCATTGACCAGACCGGCGATGCGCGCAAGCTCCTCCTTTGCCTCAATGATTTGCTGACGTTGCGACACTTTGGGCTTTTTCTCCTCCTCCTCCACAGCCTCACTCTGGCCCCCGTCACCGTCCTCCGTACCCTCCTGCCCATCCTCATCGCCAGAGAAGCTGTCCGACCCCCCCTCCTCTTTCTGCTCCTCGAGTGCGGCTTCCGGCGCTCCCCAACCCTCTGCAGTTTTTACAGGCAGCCTAGCATTTTCTTTTCCCTTGTTGAGCTTGCGCGGTCGCTGCTCATAGTCCTGTTCAAAGTCCCACTTGGAGGCATTCGCGAGAAAACTCGCCTTGTGGCTCTTGGGCGGCGGAGAGGCGGTACCACCATCGTCGGGGGGCGACAGTCTGCGCCTCTTCGCAGCCGGTATGCGCGACATTTGGAACTCTTATGGCTTCTCTGTAGGCTGTGCGCTGTACAGAATACACACGCTGTAGCAGAACGGCGCGTCACTTCACCATCTACTTCGTATCAACCACGTCGAAATAAATTTTGGCCTTGGCGTCGGTGTCCAGGCTTGCTTTCCTCCGAGCTCCACATTTTTTTGGTGCCGCCGCATCTCACTTTGCTACGGCCTCACATAGACATGCACATAGACATCTACACATAGAATACGTCGCCATGAGACCGCTTACAGAGACCGAAACCAAGACCTTGTTCGAGAAGCTCGCTGCGTACTGCGGAAAGGGTATCCAAGACCTCATCACCGCCGGCGGCGCAGACGATCGCCATGTCTTTCGCATACAGGTACGTACAGTGCAAGTCAACCCAATTCACCCACGCCTGCGCTCATCCTCTACAGGGCTCTCGCGTATACTATGTCCGTGAATCGCTCGCCAACCTCGCAACCTCGGTCAAGCGCGACAACCTCCTCTCTCTCGGCACTTGCTTGGGAAAGTTCACCAAGACTGGGAAGTTCAGACTGCACATCACCGCTCTTTCTGTCATTGCGCCTCACGCGAGGTACAAGGTCTGGGTCAAGCCCAATGGAGAGATGCCGTTCTTGTATGGGGGAAATGTGTTGAAGGCGCATGTGGGACGCTGGAGCGAAGACTGCCCGGAGCATCAGGGCGTGATAGTGCTGAGCATGAACGACACATATCTGGTAAGATACTTACTAACCACCATTTCGGGCGGCCGGATTTGCTGACGTTCAAAGGGATTCGGGGTCAGCGCGCGGTCAACGGCGGAGGCGAGGAAACTGGACCCTACTGGCGTCGTCGCATTCAGACAGGCGGACATTGGCGAGTATCTAAGAGAGGAAGACACACTATTCACAACATGAGGAGTCTCACAGATACCATACGACCATGAATTGTATTAAAAGCGTTGACTCTGCTGAACCCGCGGAAGCAATCGAACTATAGAGTAGTCCTCTGGGCCATTTGTTCGTAAGAGTGCACCGAGGAGGATGTGCAAGACGCTATGGGCAATCAAGTTCCAATGAGGCTTACTCTGCTAGATGGTGTATATACTGTCACCAAGAATCGACACATGAGCCTGGCCAGGTTCCAAGAAGCACTAGTACATATCAAATTTGCGACATCATGAATACATTCTCAAGCGTTCGTATACCTGTACTTTCCCAAGACATCACAATCGCGCACTTTATTTCCCCTGAACAGCCTCCATCTCCAACGCTTTGCCCGCCTTCTCGCTGTCTCCATGGACCGTATTCTCCGCATTGACATTCAAATCCGTCTCCCTGTGACCATCAAGCACATGCCTATTCCATACATTGGCATAAATAGGGAACACCCAAGCCGCAACATAGAAAGCAGTTGGGATCGCCATGGCAGTATGATAGCTACCTGTACGATCTTTGAGGGCACCGGTCGCCGGGGGAATCGCAGCACCTCCGGAAATAGCAGCGACAAGCATGGAACCGCCGATCTTAGTATGCCGGCCGAGACCGCGAAGGGCGAGTGTGAAGATGGTTGCAAAACAAGCCTGAGAAAGTCAGAAAAGTCGGTCAAGAAGAAAGAGATGGACTTACACTCTCGAAGCAGAGGACCAGGATGAGAAGAGCGACGCTGCTATGTCCCTTCGTAGTCGTAGCCGCAACTCCAAACACAAAGCAGGCGAACAGATACACCGCAAGGATATAACGAGGCTTGAAAGCCTTTATCGTCATCAAATACGAAGCCAGGAAACGATTAAACGTGTAAAGTCCCTGTCCGATAGCGAGAAGATTGGCTGCACCGAATTAGCGACATTCACATCAACCCCATTTCACCCTCTCTCCAATAGAAAATATCAACTTACACGAAAAAGCCTTGCTATATCCAGCCTCCTGGCAAAACTGAATGAAGAAGTTCGCCACAGCGACTTGAGCACCCACGTAGCAAAACTGCGACCACACTCCCAAAAAAAGATTATACTGTTTACTCAACGGTCCAACATCCTCCCCCCCAATATCCATCTCCTGCAAATTCATATCCGCATCCGTGACCTCTGGCATAGGTGCGAAGTAGAACAGGATAACCAACAGGGCGACGAAACAGGCGACGCCCAGATACACCCACTGCACGTTCTTCAGGCCCTGAGCATCGTCCACCGTATTGGCGAAGAAGACACGGGATGCGAGGAGCGGTGCGACGAAGGTGCCGACTCCTTGAACGCCTTGGGCGAGATTCAGTCGGATCTCCGAATAGCGCGGGGGACCACAGATAGCGAGGAAGTTATCCGCGCCGGTTTCGAGAGTGGAAAGGCCCGCTCCGACGACAAACATGGAGCCGCAGAAGCCTCCGAATGAAGCCTTGACTCCCGATGGCCAGAAGAGGAGACATCCTATTGCTAGTACACCAAGACCTTGTGAAGTTCAGCTAGTAACCAATGGTAATTCTACACATGCATTCACGTAGGTCGGTGGGAAAAAGTGACGGGCAACATACCAGACATAAACGTAACCCTGAATCCATATCGTCTGAGAATCCACCCGGAAATAGTCAGCGGACAGAGGAAATAGGCGCCGAAGTACGCAGCGGACAGACCAGTAGCTTCTGCCGCGCCGAGATTGAGAAGCTGCTGGAAATGCGAATTCAAGACGTCGAGAAGACCGTACGCGAAGCCCCACAAGAAGAAGAGCACGGTGACTATTGATTACCCTAGATCAGCACCCCCTACATAGACGAAAAGCAAGACGAAAGACAAATAATTCAAACAACTCAGACGTACCTAGAAGATTGGGGATCAGAGATTGTTTCAGCGTTAGGCCAGCGCCATCGGTGATTGCTTTGTCGTCAACGACGATGTTACGTCGGTACCCCATAACTAACGAATATCGATATTTCAAGTAAAAGTCTCGATAGACACTACCATGTATCAACCAGATAGCTACTCAAAAGACAAATATCTGCTCAAAATTTTGAATATCAGATTTCAGCGCGAAACTCTCCTTTATCACTGTCTGGACTTCTCACGCTTACGCCCCTGTGACTCCCTTGCGACACCCCAAAGGAACAAATGGTTCCGAACCTCGTGGCCAGCGCGTTCGGAGCGTCGCTAAAGCTGGAAAGCCGGCTCGTAACAGGTGGTTAGGTTGCGATGGGTAGGCGTAGCTTAGCTTGTTGGGATGGCGGGAGTGCACCGGTGGAGAGGCGTCTTGTCCTCCGTAGGTTTGCGCCGCATCGCTAGCCGGGGTATTGTTGGTGCGAGAAATTGGTTCGATGGAGGCAATGTTGAGGCGGATTCTTATCTATGCATTGTACGAGGTGAGGTATAGGTGAAGCTGGGGCTGGGGCTGGGGCTGCGATAGTTATTGGTAGGATAGATGGTTTCGTGGCTTGTGGGTAGGATGGCGGGAGTGCTTAGTCGGGGCATTGTTAGAGCGAGGGACCGGTTTGATGGAGGGGATATTGCGGGCGCGATTCGTATCTGTGCATTGTGCGGGGTGAGGTGTGGGTTAGGCTGGGGTTGGGATGGTTATTGGTAGAATAGGTGGTTTTGTGGCTTGTGTGTAGGATGGTTGAGTTCGTGTCTTGTGGGGCAGATGGGGTTGAGTCGAGTGTACGTATCGTATACGGTGTATACAGCTCAGGGGATGGGTTTGTGTCATGTTTGGTCCTTTTTGATCGCTTTTGCGGTAGATTTGCCTGCTGCTTGCTTCGCGACCAACACGTCGTAGGCGCTGTCACGTGGTTGTATACTCCGTACTCCGTGCCAACACATAGGCTATTGGATTCCTTACACGAATCGGCCCGGCTCGCCGTATACTATACGAAATCGTATCGTCACGCAAGGGGAGGGCTGATTATCATCTGTTCGAGTTAGTCTTTGCATAATAGATATCTAACCGCAAGCGACGACTCGACGTTCTTGATAAAAACAAGAAAAACTGAATTCAAAAAGAATGGCAGAGATCGCATCGAGCTTTGAATAAAATATGCATTAATTACGCTTTAGAGATTAAGTGTAAAGGAGTGACCCTAGCACCTAGCTAGTAAATGTCTGATTAAAAACTCCTTGCTATGCGATTGGTCACCAATTATTGTTCAACACACGTCCCTGCTTTCCTTGTTTATAGACCGCAATTGCTCGTTGGGACCTGGACGTATTGAGCATCGATACGTCCGAGGGCTACGGCCTGGCCGTTGGTCAAATCGTTCATGGCTTGCAAGTTCAGGTTGAATCCAGCCGAGGTGGAGTCAATGGCGAGAACGTAGATGGTCTTTCCTCTGTAGGTGATGCCGTAGCAAGTGCCGCACTTGAAATGGTGTTAGTAATGGATATGAAGAGCGGAGAAAGCGTGGTTGTACCTGTGGGCTGTTCCAGTTTGTGCCTTGGTATCCTCCGATGTAAGGGAAGCGAGCGACTTGTCCTTGAGTTTGCCACCCGTATCTTGTGATCAGGCCATTGGGTCCGTCAGAGCATGTTACTGCGGTCAAGGAACGGCCAGCCTGGTCATATCCGGTATCGTAGGACACTGTTGATCAGTCAGTAGGAGGTCCTTGAGATCTCGTGGACTGCTGGCTCACCAGTAATGGCCGAGGAAAGAGTGGCAAAGCTGGCGACAGCGGCAGAGATGGCGGTGGTGAACTTCATTTTGAGTAGATTATGTTGTGTAAAATTATTACGAGCAGATGCTTTTGGTTGTGGCGTCAATGGTGTTAGTGTAAAAGTGATGGATTGTTGTTTTGAATCAGTGAACTGATGACTTCTTCTCTCCTCCAGTATGGATACAACGATCTCTTTATACCTCTCTACAAGAATCGGGTCCACGCCAAAGTTCTCAAGCTCTCATGATTTCGTTATCACGTTAATATTGCGCGAGGATCAACCATGACGAAGAATACAAAATTCTATTGAAACCAAGCCAAATGAAGCAGACAGCTGACCTGAATAGAGTAGCACCCCGCTACTGACCGCCATTGATGAGCGCATACTCCGTACTTTCTGGGGATTTAAGTATTCGATCTAGTGGTTGCAGATATATTTGGAACCTATTGCGGAAAGGGTTCGTCTGTCAACAGTTCTGGTTAGACAAGCGAGAACACTGCCTGCCACTAGGTCATGTTACATCGGAGTGAACCGCAACAGGCACCTGTAAGGCCGATCAATAAAACGATGCAGCTCTCATGAGAGTCAATCGCGACACTAAAGGAACATGATGATGCCCGTTGGTGAGGGAGCAGTGGAGGCTCTCGGATGTTCGCGGAGAGTCTACTAAATCGTCCTTCGTCCTGTACTCCGTACCGAGGCCATGATCAAGTTGCGGCTTCGAGGATAATCTATATATAGTCTGCAAATTGAGCAATATAATACATAGACGAGTACGGAGTATGTACCTCGAGGTAGTCGTTGATTCTGGAGGTCGTTGTCATGGTGACTGTTGATTGGTAACATGGTAATAACCTCGTCGCACTCGGAATAGACGTTCCTTTTCAACACGTCTTGCTCGAATATCAGCCCAGAAGCCCTTAGTTGTTGAATTGCTTTATTAATCCGTATTGTTATTGTTGTTGTTCAGTGGCCGCTTCGTCAGCATGTTAGATCACTGCCTTTAAAGTTCGCATCACAAAAGCGTTCCGACTAGTCTGCGGAGCAACGCGGCCCCACAGAATCTGAGATGTGAGTCTTTGAGGGGACAAGAGAGGTATGTAAACTCTGGAGATGGTTTGGTAATATCTGTTAATAAGTGGCGGTGATGATGTTGATGTTGCAGTTGATCGTCAGAAAAGGCTGTATGTATAAAGAAAAAGCTAGTCATCGGTCAACTACAACGTTTGTGGGCAACAACCCAACAAGTCCCTGAAATTAACGCGAACAACCAACTGTGAACGGGAGAGCATCTCGTCACTGGAATTCTTAACGAGTAACATTGACAAGTTGCCCGGTTAGAGGAACCAAATGGTCCGTGCTCGCTTCACAACTGTCTCACATCTCCCCACTCTCCCTTTTGTGCGGAGTTTCATACCCTTCCATGTCGTCCCTTTTTAGGTCCTGCCATCTTGGCTGTCAAACAGCCACACGCGGGATCTCAGGCAAAACACGCGTCCTTCAAAGTTGGGTGGTTGGCACGACTGGATATTGGCGCTCGTAGCATAAGCCTCCAATCATGGCTGTCACCACAAATATCGTTTCCCCAGATCACCCTGGGTACTTCCAGAATTAATCGTGGCGCGCCACTTGTACACGCCTTCGAGACCTCAGGTGTCGCGAAGGTGTTCGACCATTGTCTACGGAGTACTCAGGCCGAGCATTCCCTTCTCCAATGGTACTATCTTTGATGTCTAGCCGCGGCGTTTCAACCTTAGGTCCTATATAACAGCTCAAATTCCCTCAGCTGCATATTCTTCCCCAGGCAGGTCCAGAAATCTCATTCTCATACCAATTCGACACCTTATATCTCCATCCTATTCTCATCTCACCCATTTTACCTAAACGAGCTAGTCTCTTTCTCTCACAACCAATCATAATGCGTTTCTCCATCCTCGCCGCTGCCACCGCTATGGTGAGCTCCGTTTTTGCCGCCGATCATTTGGTAGTTGTCGGTAACGGATCAAACGTTTTCGAGCCTAGCGACATCAAGGCCGCCGTTGGAGACACTGTTACCTTCAAGTTCTGGCCCAAGAACCACTCTGTTGCCCAATCGACCTTCGCCAAGCCTTGCGACCCTATGGCCAACGGTTTCTGGTCAGGTTACATTCCAAGCACAGAAAAGGCGGCTGCCATGACTTTCCAGTACAGTGTCACAAATGCTAGCGCGCCGATCTGGTTCTACTGCACCCAGGCCAAGCACTGCCAATCAGGCATGGTGGGTGTGATCAACGGGCCGTAAGTTGAAGTCCCAATCAAACACCCGACATTTCTAACCTAGTTCAGGACTTCTGGCAACACCCTCGAGAAGTTCAAGACCAACGCAAAGAACGTCACCGAAAATGTCACTCCCAAAGCCACTGCTGGTGCCGGCGGCAAGCTTGCATCCAACGGCTCATCCAACGGCACATCTACTCCTCCCAAGAGCTCCGGCGCCACCTCAACCATCAGCACCAACATTGCTTTCGCCGGTGCCCTAAGCATGTTCGCGTATCTTTTGATCTAAACGACATGACTACCAGTCAATTATTCCTGGGAAGCGGCAGCAACATTGGTAGATAACGGACGGATACCCTTTTAGAGGAAAAAGAGAATCGATGATGAGAATGCATTTAGCCCGGCAGTCATTTCAAGCCTGGATCCGGAATCTGAGAGAAGGGGTAGGAGTCATGAGAGTCTACTTTTTGTAGTGTATTTTCGAACCTTGGAGATATTCTTTTGGTATGCTTTGGTTAAATTATTTTTGAATGAAACTCCTCCCAACTTTTTAAGAATCCGCTTCTTCCTTTCGTGACAAATCATACCTGCTATTTAGCGTAGTCTGCGAAAAACTGGCGAAGGCTTCATGTTGGCATGGCTTGTATTTCTGTCATCTCAAATGGGCACCTGGGGGGAGAGACGATACGCTTGATCAATGCCGCTCTTACCCTTAAACCCATTCCCCTCTTGTGGCGAATGAAGGGGGGATACCATACGTGCATACGTAACATGGTTGATGTAAGCAGTTTCGTCTTTCTCTCTGCAGTCATGGTGAACCCCGCCTTCCAACACCATACATATCGACCAAGCGGTACCAGTACAACGACTATAGCCAAAAACGTATAGATCGACGTATATGAAGTAGCATGAGACGATTGGCAGAGCAGTGGCTGGTTATATTGATGATTTTTACCCTACAGAGAATAGCTCTTACAGTGCCATGAAAGCAGGGCTTGTGCCTGTACTCACCTTTTCGCAAATAATAACAAGCGAAGAAATAAGAAGGTCAATTTCCCTTGAGTGAGATTCGAGACACCGCCTGCGTGCGACACAGTTACTTGTTTAGGGACTAGTGTGGGCTGAACACTGGTCATGTTAGATTGATCGGGCATACCTGTATGTAGATTACGCATATGCTGATAAATGCTACATCCCAAGACATGCTTGAGCATCTCATTAATCGTTCCCTCTTTGAGCCAGCGAAACTCCCAGCATGCAAACCTTTTCTATCAAGACTAAATTTGAAGCGAGAGATTACAATTTTCTTCAGCTGTGCTTTCACTGAAGCCTTTCAACAGAGAAAGATTGGTAGACGCTTGATTTCTTGAATAAGCAGGGCAATAGAAAGTGGGGAATAATGTCTAGGAGAGAGATTATCTGAGAGTACCACCTGCCCTAGTAGTACCCGTGCCATTTGCTAAATGAAGTAGACAGAAGGGAAGTGTGTAAAAAGGTTGTTGTATTGATATCGAGGTAAGAGCTAGCTACATACCCTATATTCACGCTAGTAATGATGGTAAGAACGATCTGTAGCATTCTATTCCAGGGCCTTGAGAGCAACTATTGAATCGGGTAACGCCGAGGTGCTACGATTTTTCTGAGAGTATCTTCCGGAAACAGTGAGTTACGATATGGGTGGAGAGCAATTTTATTTGGCTCTAGGCTACGCTGCCTCTCAAGGAGAAAATGAGATGGTCCAAATGTTGCTTGAAGCACAGCTTGACAAGGCCAGTATTCGGCGTCCCTTCTGACCCAAGGGGGATGTAGATGAGAAAGAATACTGTGAGTGCACCGACCCAGGAGGTGTTTTGGCAGACAGTCAGATGGATGTGTACTGTGCCAGAAACATACCGAAATCTGTGACAAATCCTCATGTTTGAAAAGTAAGACATCCAGTGCTTATTCTTCACGAATTCAGTAGCCTATGTGCGCTATGGTAGGGCCTGACTGGACAGGATCTAGTAGGAGGTGTATCACTGTGCCCTTGGGTTGCTTTTGAAGAGTATGTAATGGTACTATTTGATAGAACAGCCTTTTCACGCGGAAATTCGCTGTGCGCCATCAAAATAAGAAACAAGATTGAACAATCTTTCTTATCTATGCGTACTGGGCTTTGCGAGCTGGTGACTTGGTTCATTCTTGCGGGCTTGGGGATGTGGTGCTGTTGCTGTACGCAGTCACGGGGCGAAGTTGATTTGTCAAGTCATCCCGCCTCAGTCTAACTATACTGTAGATACTGCCAAATAAAAAATTTGATTTCCAAAGTTTCACTCTAAGTAAGACGGAGTTGAAAGTGATTATGAAGGCGATAGTGAGAAGACATGACAGTCACGTGGCAGTCTTGTCTCGAACCAAGCTAATTGCCTAGGTAGTTTTCTAATATCTAGTTAGATAATCGATAACTACCGAAGTACCTAAGTACGGAACTCTGGGACGGAAGTTTAACTAACTTAATACCTCAAGGGCCTGAAAACCACAAAGCTATTAGTGACGCCGCATCCCTGCAGATAGATGCATAATGTCTTCAGTGCCGCGTACTTTGCAGAATAGCTGTCTGATTTCTTAGACAACTTCGATCTAGCTCCTCGATAGCCTGATTATTCCCGTCAATCGGATCGGCTTCCAGCTCCAATACATAATATCCGCCAAAGTCTCATCCCTTCCACAGAAGCATGCAAGACTACACACCTCTATCGTGTGGTTGCTGGTCGAGCGTGGATGGGGTTTTGGTCATTGTACCGTGCATTGCTGAAACCATCTTCATGTTTTTTGTAGTATCTAGTTAAAGTTTTGTATTTGTTTCCGCCTAGACGGCTTGCACGTGACATGGAAATATGTTACAGCCTGTGTCATGTACGTCTACCGGCAGTCAACCACCCCCGATGACGATGAGGGGCGTTGGACAAGCTGCTTGACCGACAGCAACCCGAATGGATTTTGTGCGTGATACCCCATCCTGCCGTCGACTGCTTGCTCAGAGAGGGCGTGCTGACTGAGGCAGTGGACGAGGCTTCTGGGCGGCTCGTCGGCGAAGAAGCAGGCGGCGGCCAACGACCCCCAACAGCGTCTGGCACGCTTCAAGCAGCGCTACAACCAGGTGCTACAGACATGGCAAAAGACGGAATCGCTCGCTGGAGACGGTGAGGCTCTGGGCGCCATCCGCCGCGGCTTCCAGGGCCTCTCCAAGATGCTCGAAGACGAATCGCGCCTCCCAGCCCCTCATCTCTGCCTCAGCTTCGCGGCCGCCCAGCAGATATACACGGCCGTGTCCAAGATCGCAGCCACATCGCACGATGAGGGCATGGTGCGCGACGCCGTGCAGCTCTACAACGCTCTCATCGACAGCGAGGAGGAGGACTTTCTGGAGAATGACGTGTTCGCCGTGGCCCTCATGAACTTCATCGGCCGCTCCATCACGTCCATTACCCTGGGCGAGGACATCGAAGCCGACATTGTGGAGCTTTTGTTCGGCATCGCCGCGAAGATCCGTCTACAGCCTGAGATCCTACCCGTGTGGTTCACGACGGCGGCGGCGGACTCGAATGGCCGCCTCGTGAACCGCAAGGTTGACTTTGCGGGCGTCACCCAGAAGGAGGACTTTCCGCTGTGCTATCAGCTCATCGACAAGGTCCACCACGAAGGCCGCATAGGCGAGTTCGCGCGCATGGGCTTGCTATACATCTTCGAGTCGGCGTCCAAGTCGCTGCCGCTGGAGCAATGGATTGTCAACAGCGATCTCCCGACCCTCATGGCCACGGGTCTTGGGGCCTTATACAGCCAGCTTAGCAGGTGCGGCCCGACTATCATTGCTATGTACTGGACCCGAGCGCTGACATTTCTATGCTCTCCCTAGGCTATTGTCCATCCTTCACCCCACCGAGAATCTGCCGCTCATTCTGAAATTGTCCGACTACGCAGACATGCAGCCAAACCCCGACGCCGTGAGCTTCTTCTCCGACGACTTCCAGAGTCATTTGCTTACCTTCCTCTCCTATCTCACTTTCTGGCAAGATGTTCTTGAGCACTGTCGTTCGACCGAAGTCAGACACACGTTGATTGATCACTTCCAGGTTCTGTTTCTTCAGCAATTACTGTAGGCATGCTCTTATGATATTGGCCACAGGCTCCGCTAACATGGCCAAGATACCCATACATCGTGCAATCTTCCGATGTCGACGCCGGCTCATCCGTGGCCGTGCTTACATATCTGCGACGAATACTTGATGCCCTAGACCACCCTGAATTGGTGCATATGATTCTACACTATCTACTCGCTCTCCCAGACTACTCCTCGGTTGCATCCCCTAGAGACCCCCGCTCACCAGCCGCGTTGAAACGACGGCAGTCACTCATGCTGATCAACGGCCCAAAGAAAGATGATGATGCAATGAACCCATCCGTCTTCAATTTAGTCGATCTCGTACTGCAGAGCACAGAATCTCGAAACCCACAAACTGTTATCTCAGCTCTCAAGCTCACCACCGTCCTGCTTAGCAAGAATCACGGCTATGCGCTTGGCTCTTTGATCAAAGTGACGAGCATCCATCATAAAGAACCCCATCGAACAGTCGGCGCACTCAACCTAGAGCTCGAGACGTATTTGAACATAGCCACCAGCCTTGCCGGCGAGAGCGGCGTCGACGGCGCCTACGAAAGCCTTGTAAGGGATAAACTAAGCATGCTCGAAAACCATCCTTGCTCGCTCAAAGCACTAGCATTGCCATCGATTGCGATACAGGCTCCTACTTATCACGACTCAGAGACTGGTCCGCGACCAGTCGGTCCGCACTACCTCGTTCCAGAAGACCCACTCTTCAAATCGCTGAGCGATCTCTTGCTCAGGTTTCTGACCAATGATGTCGAGACAAATCTAGCGCTCACCGAGGCCATTATTACACTCAGTGCTTGTTCAGAGCTTCGCCTGGAGGGGTGGCTGTCCATAGATCCAACTCACTACCAATTCCCAGAAACAGAAACAGATCCAGAACCCACAGAATTCACCAGCGAAAATCTTCGTGACATGTACAGAGCGCATCGACGGCCGGCATGGACCCCTGCAGCTACACCAGATCTACTTGCCTGCTTACAGCAACTACAAGCCCAAGTCGAGGCCCTCCGAGCCGACATACAAGACTGGGATGATCACGTTGCAAACCGAAAAGACGCCTTCCTTTTCCACGAGGAAATGAGCGGCGCAACACAATCATCTACCCCACAACCCAAGCCAGCCCGCGCATCCGCAGATATACACTCCGGATCCTGGACACCTAAAATACCCAAATACATTAAAGAAGCCTCCGCCACGCCATCGCGAAGCTCCACACCCAGAGGACGAAAAGAAGCCCTCGAATCACGAAACACCCCCCCAACTGCATCTCCCGCCCCCTCGCGGCTTGGCGGCCAAACACTCGCCGGTTCCCCATCCCGCGGCAAATCACCACTCCCTGCCCCACAAGCGAAAAGCAATCGCCAAACCACCCTCTTCACCGACATCGACGCCGGCCTCGTATCGATAAAAAGTGCAATTGCGCTGAGGCGCCGCATCCAGTTTCGACGATCGACGGGCGCAAACGAGGTCGAAGTCATGCTGTCAAAGTACCAGCCGCCACCCAAGGATGATCCAGAAATGGAAGCGGGAGCACGGGAAGGCGAAGCCGGAGAGAAGTCAGACAAGAGAGAAGAAGAGGAAGACGATATAAGGGAGGCGAGTGTACTTCACATTATTACGAATGTGGTTATGCTGCAAGAATTTGTACTGGAGCTTGTGGCTGTTATGCAGGTTAGGGCTAGTTTATTCGGGGAGGTGAGATTTGTGTAATTCGGTGGGTGGAGACGTGTAGATGGAGCATGGTGATGGCGAGCTAGGAGAGATGATATACCCCCCCTCTCTCTTTCGTCTTTTTCCTCACTTATAGACCGATGATGATGATGATGATGATGATGATGATGTTCGCTTGCATGTATAAATTCTGACCGTGTAATGGTCCATCACCACTTTATTAGATAGAGATATACACAATACATGACAACAAGACCCAAAAAAAAACCACAATTAATACTAGTTTTGCTACGCTTGACCGAATCGATTTTTCCCCCTGACTTCTCCTCCCTCTGTGAACATGTCGCGCCTGGAAAGCAGAACTGAAATTCTCGCCTTTGCGAACTTTGCTGTCCACTGGTGGGTGACGAAATGACGAGGTGTTATACTCAGTGTTTTACCGCCCGTGAGCATTCGTTATCACGGCATGTATCCCTTCCCCCTGGATACACACATCCACAAGCCCGGGAGAGAGAGCCCATGCCACAGAATCGATTGGACCCAACACGACGTGCATATCTTACTACATGCAGAGAAGCCGAAAAGAATGGCGCATGTGAATAAAGTACAGAGAGGGATAGAGAAGGTTGGATGGGAGATACCTGGGAAAAGTGTTGATGGAACTATTCCGCAGCATTAAGATCGACGAAGATGTTGATGGCCGCGATGATGACTTCTGCGAAAATAAGGATGATGACTATCCATTCGAGAAGTTCGCCCTGTGCGTTGTTAGTATGGATAATGGGAACCTTGAAGCAGAGTCGCTTACATGTGTGACGGTCAGCTGGTCCTTTAGCACTGCTAGTAAATCGCCAATGACGTTCAGCCTCTCGGTCAATAGTCCCACGCGTTGATCCATTTCAAGGTAACTTCGCACAGCCTGGTAGACGGGATCCAGTTGTGGCTCTGCCCACATGAGCTCTGGGGCGTCGAGGACGGAGCCTTGTAGATGGATGCTGATGCGTAGGATGAAGAGCTCTCCTATCTGCATGTTGATCTGTTTCTTGTTCAGGTTGATCTTTCCCGAGCTTGCAATCTGTGCGGGAATATCTTTTGTGTCGTCTATTGTGTTGTCGACCAGATCTTCGAACAGGGATGTCTTGACCGACTGTGAGAGGCCGTGGCTGATGGCTAATTTGATCATGTAGTTCTTCTTTTCGCGGAGCGAGATGAAGTCGTTGTATATCCGAGCCTGATACTCACGTGTGTAGTAGAAATTGAACTCCTCCGTCTCAATTTCTTCTTTGCCGAGCTTGTCCGTTTCGAACCTGGCAAGCTCTTTCAAGAAGCGTTTCTCTTCCTGCAACGTCATGCCCCATATGACTACGGTGCCATATTCGAAGAGAAAGACTTCGGGTGTATGGACCTGGGTGTCGAAGTCGGGGCTTTCCATTGAAGGGTCTGAGTCGGCATGGGTGGGAGCAGGTCGCTTTGCGTGTTCCGAGCCCTCCGCATGACCATCTGTGATATCGGCGTCGGGCTGCATGTCGACAAGAGTTTCTCTCCGCCTCTCGCTCTGGGCCTCAACCTCGATTGCACTGTCTGAGAAGCGTCGCGGGCGACCTGAAGGGTAGCCGTCGTGTACGCTCGTGCTGCTTACATCTTCCGGACCACTGCTCCCGTAATTATAGGGCGAGTATATGCACTCGTCGAAGCGTTTGGGCTGGGCACCTCTTAACCGCGCCTTCCCTTTCAGGAAGCGCATTACATCGTCAAACTTGTACGAGGCCGCCGTGCAGTATGCTGTCACCCGGGGCAGACGCTCTCGATCTGCCTTTCCCAGGCGCGCAGCATCTCTCCTTGCCGTCGGGTCTTTGATTCTTGTGTACTGCACGTACACATCTCGCCCGCTTTCTTCGTCCTCGTCATCTTCGCCATGCTCGGGATCGGGCAAGAGCTTGAGCTTCTGGGCGGTCCTTGTCGTTCGCTGCGGCCCGATCTTAGGCACCGAAATATGAGGATGCAGCATGGGTGCACCGGAGCTGTTTCTCCTTCTCAGTTTGTTGTTGAGCGTGGAAAGCATCGGCTGTCCGCCATGGCTCGTCGGGCCAAGGGTCGTGGAGGGGATTGACCGCGGCTGCAGCTTCGGGCTGCTCGAGGCGACGGTGGGGTTGAAGGTGACAGTGCGATGGGGCCTGTTGGGCGTTGTTTTGCTCGTGGATGGGGTGTTGGACAGGGAGGAAATGAGAGGCGTGGTTTCCGTGGAGGTCGACGCCATAAAGGGCAAACTCACTTTCGAGCGAATTGGAGCAGACGAGTGGTTACAGTGAAAGTGGCATGTCGGGAACGCGTGCAGTGGGGAATGTGCAATGCAATTAGCACTTCAGTGTTAGATAGATAGTAGTGTTAGCCGGCATTTGAGTTCGTGGTTGAACCTCGGTGTTGCTGATGACGTTCTTTCCCTGCTCAGCAGCGCACAGACCCACGCTAATTCTCGTGGTGAAAGGCATGACAACCAAGGCGACGGCAGTCCAAAAGAATACCCGATTATCTACCATTTCCATTTAATACTACCAAAAACAACAACAACAATAATTACAAAAAAGAAAAAGACAAAAACATACAACAGCAGGTATTCGCTAGTGGTCTCCCACCTAACTACTAACCTACCGGTATCACGCTTAAATAGGGCAGATCAGACGGGATGCCTTGCGTTCGTGATCCTGTGGTCGTATGTGACAGTTTCGGCATTTGTGTGATACATATTGAGACACATCCACTATGAATCAATCAACGTGGCCCTTTCTTTGAAGCGGAGCTCTCGCCCTACTTCGACACGCTCGAGCCACGCCATCTGTTGGCCCAGCTTGACTTATAGCGACTGAAGTAAAAGTAGCAACTGTGGTACTAAGAACCATCGAATTCCCGCCTGTACCAACGCTAGATACCTCTGATTGAGCATGCCTGGAAGCAGAGAGAGGTGCTGAAAGCGTCGAACTGTGCCCTCTTGAGATGGAATATCGACGATACCCCAATCGAACGCACCATCTGACTTTTTCTCAAGTTCAAACCACCAATTGTTGTACTTGCCGAACAAGTCACAACTAACTGTTTCCTAGTACTTTTCCATGTTGGCAGCGCTACTTTCAGATGTATCTTCCATGTAATTAGCCTGACGAAGGCCACCCGGTTTCCGTGATCCAAACCAGCGTGCCACCAGCATGTTTTTGGACATTGAGTAAGCTACGAGTGAAGCTCTCCTGAGCTTTTTCGATGGCATCGCTGTTCCAATTAGGGTACACGGTAGTTCCGGTGAAGTTGAGCTTTGCTATTGAAATCATTGGACATTGGCATTCGTGCCCGAGGCAAGTAGCTACGCCGTGAAGAAACGAATGTGGCGGAACTGTAGCATGGTAATAGGGTTTTAGCCCTTAGATACGAGATATTCGGTATGCTTCTGCTTGCGTAGCTGGCGATCAAGAGAAGTATATGTTTGTCAATATCAAGGAAGCATATCATGAAGCAAGGTTTGCGGGTGTGTAGTGAAAGAAAGCGACCTGCACTACAATGAAGTGGATACTAGGCAGACAAGACAAACCCGAGTGGCTTGAAGATGCTGTTAGGAACGAGAATGTATTCAAATAGAGGCCTGAGTTGAGTCTTTCACAGTGACCGTGCCATGGAGGCTGAATCATAGCTAGAGCGGTGAGTAGGAAGCGAGCGGCATCATCATCCACAACGGCGCTATACACAAACTACCTTCACAGACGAGAGTCAGAGGATTGTAAAAACAAAGATTCAACACGAAATTGACAAACAAGCGTCGAAGGTTGAACGAAGAATGTCACAGAGGCGTCCTGCAGACCGTTGCTTGGGTGTATAACGAAGGCCGATGATCGGAGCCGTGTTTCCTGGTCCGGCAGAGTACATTGATTACCAAGATTGCATGATCAATGTGTGAAAGCACAGAGAATGGAGACGTCTGATCGGCAGGTAGAGATAGTAGATGGTGGTGGTGATGGCAGCGGTAATGGTGGTGGTGGTTGTGATGACGCAGGCGTCAAACTGGCCACGCATGATTGGCCGGCTTTCTCTCCACACGTCGGGGAGATGGCCAGTCGCTCCGACGTGAAGCATAAAAAGTGACCCAGAGCGCCTTTCTGAGCGGGCAGCCCATCATGACGCTTCTCACCCGCTCTGGCGCCTCTTTTTTGCATTCACGATGCTCGCCGCGTCTGCAATGCCTTCGGACGTAAGTGATCCATGCCAATTGCTCTTTATTACTCCCCCAGGCCGAACAGTAATAGCTAACATGCTCCAGACGAGCACTCTCTAGCTCTGCGGCCCGGGGGGTCAAGGCCGACAACGACCTCAATAGCGTCAGTAGAAACATCACGCAGCCCAAGTCGCAGGGAGCCTCGCAGGCTATGCTCTTCGCCACCGGAATGAACGAGCAGGACATGAACAAGGCGCAGGTCGGCATCTCGTCGGTGTGGTATACGGGCAACCCGTGTAATATGCATCTGTTGGATCTGAACAACAAGGTCAAGGAGGGTGTACAGCGGGCAGGTCTGCTGGGCATGCAGTTCAACACCATTGGTGTCAGCGACGGCATCTCCATGGGCACCAAGGGCATGCGCTACTCGCTGCAGTCGCGCGACCTCATTGCAGACTCGATCGAGACCGTCATGGGCGGACAATGGTACGACGCCAACATCTCCATCCCCGGCTGCGACAAGAACATGCCCGGTGTCATCATGGCCATGGGCCGTGTAAACCGCCCCTCGCTCATGGTATACGGCGGCACCATCCAGCCCGGCTGCGCATCGAGCATGCCGACGGACAAGCAAACGGTCGACATCGTCTCTGCATTCCAGGCATATGGCCAGTTTATAACCGGCGATATCTCCGAGGAGCAGAGGTTCGACATCATCAGGCACGCCTGCAACGGCCAGGGCGCATGCGGAGGCATGTACACTGCTAACACCATGGCGACAGCCATTGAGGTCATGGGCTTGACCCTGCCTGGGTCTTCCTCGAACCCGGCAAACTCCAAGGCGAAGGTGCTCGAGTGCCTGGCAGCGGGTGGTGCCATCAAGAACCTGCTCAAGGAGGACATTCGACCCAAGGACATCATCACCCGGGAGTCTCTTGAGAACGCGATGGTGCTCGTCAGCGTCACCGGTGGCTCGACGAACGCGGTGCTACATCTGATCGCCATTGCTGACTCTGTCGGCATCAAACTCACCATCGATGATTTCCAAAGTGTTAGCGACCGCATCCCCTTCCTCGCCGATCTCAAGCCATCCGGAAAGTACGTCATGGCCGATGTCAACGATATCGGTGGTACACCGGCCCTCTGCAAGTTCCTTCTCAAGGAGGGCCTTATTAACGGGGACACCATGACTGTGACCGGAAAGACACTCAAACAGAATTTGGAGCATGCGCCTAGTTTCCCAGAAGACCAGAAGATCTTCAGGCCCCTGAGCAATCCAATCAAGGAGACTGGCCATCTTCAAATCCTACGGGGTAATCTCGCACCCGGTGGTTGTGTCGGCAAGATCACCGGCAAGGAGGGTACGAAATTTGTTGGCAAGGCAAAGTGCTACAACGACGAGGACGACTTCATTTCTGCTCTTGAGCGCGGAGAGCTGAAGAAGGGCGAGAAAACGGTGGTTGTCATCCGATATGAAGGCCCCAAGGGCGGCCCAGGCATGCCCGAGATGCTGAAGCCCAGCTCAGCCATCATGGGCGCCGGTCTCGGCCAGGACGTTGCTCTCATCACCGACGGTCGCTTCAGCGGCGGCAGCCACGGCTTCCTCATTGGCCACATTGTGCCTGAGGCCCAAGAAGGCGGACCCATTGGCCTGGTCAAAGATGGCGACGAGATCTCCATTGACGCAGAGGCGAACGAACTCAACCTCAATATCAGCGAGCAGGAACTGGAGCAGAGGAGAAAGGACTATGTAGCTCCACCTCTGAAGTTTATGCGGGGCACGCTGTTCAAGTACGCGCGATTTGTCAAGGACGCAAGCCAAGGATGTGTTACAGACTCTGCATAGGCATGGTAGTTTTGTTCGCTTTCCATCATGGAGAACTGTATGTGAAGAAGAAGAAAAGAAAAAAGAATGAGGGGGAGGGACGGGAAAACGTCTCCTTGGGGGAGTTGGGATATATTTAGGGGTTTTCTCTTCTTTCAATTTGGCGCTTTTGAACCGATTTTCCCGTCGATAGATATTGTTGCAATTAATACTATGGGCTCGCTTTAATGCCTTCTTCTTCTTCTTCTTCTTTTGCACTTGCGGGGACGGAAAGAAGGGCATGTGAGACAACAGGAAGATGGCGGATCGGGCATCAAAATCGATCGTGCACCAATGTATTTGAAAAAAGGGTAAAACAGAAGACGTGCCGCAGCAAAAGGCAACGAGACGTGTAGGAGGAACAATGGTATGACCCTAAGCGATGTTGGGTTTCCAAGTAATAGGTATTACCTAAGTCGATACGGATCGGACAAAAGAGACAGGTGAAACTAGGGAATTGACCAATAAAAGCAAAAGAACAGTTGTTCGAGGTCGACATGGCTCTAGTTTCTAGAAAGGATGATACTGGGACACACAGGAGCATGACGAAATAGAGAGCCTAATACTATACAAACGGGATCCAAACACGGGTGCGCGCTCGGTACGCCCTGTAGTCCTCGCCGAAAAAGTCCAAAAGGTGTTTCTCCTCGTCTGTTGCAGATTAGCATCATGTTCATGTATCTGAGGCGAAGAGAACGCACGGGTAATACGATTCTTGAAAAAGTACCACAAAATGGCTGTGTAGGCGAGGAAGCTCAGTGTGTTGCCGAGCGCGACCTGGGTCCCTATGCCCCACCAGAAGAAGCCAAAGTAGGACGGATGGCGAAAGTAGGCGTACAGGCCGCGGGTGACCAGCTCGTGGCCATCGTTCTTCCGCGACTGCACTTGGTGGTTGAAGTTTGTGCCCGCTTGCGCCATGGCCGTGCTACGAACCAGTTGGCCCACGACCATCATGGCAACACCGAGGGCAATGACCCACGGAGGGTTCACGCGCGCCTGCCAGGCGGGGAGAAGCAGCGAGGTGACCAAGGTCTCGACCAGAGCGATGGTGTGCGCCTGTCGGTAGCGGTCGCCGTTGGTGAGGAGAAAGGATGAGACATAAGCAGTCGACGTGTTGAACTCGGCGGTGACCCAAAACTCCAGAAAGTGGAAGACGCTAAGGGCGGCGATGAAGAAAAAAGGTCGCCATAGGCGGTTTGCATAATACGCCAATCCGATGGCGAGGAAGGCACTCGTCGCACCAACCAGTCCGAGCAGGAAGGCACGGATGGCAATGGCAGAGAGGGAGCGATTGCCGCCAGGGAAGAAGCAGGCGCGAGGGAGCATGTGCGACGTATCGGCGGCCTCTGAGGGTTGCGACTGCTGTTGCTGTTGCTGCTGCCGAGGTTGATGGGCGCGCAGTCGGGCATCCAGCTCGGGCGTCCACTCGCCCTTCTCCGCCGGCCTGTGTGAGGGAAACGATATGGAGGGCGTCGAAGCTGTGGCGGCCATAGCTACGAGGTATCCACGTATCTAGCTAGCAATGCGTTTGTGCTGCGTTGCGGTTTCCGGTAGTTCAAGGTAGAGACTACTCCGTACCCCAGTAGCTAATAATAACTAACTGGCTGGCGAGGCTGAAACTCCCAAACTTATGCAGTGGCCACGGGCGCGTTGACGGCCATGTTATATCCTGTGTGGAGACAAGAAAAACAAGACGACGGCACGACGGTTCGGGTACTCGCGAACAAACACACACGCACACAATGCTAAGCACTCGACCGTGCAATGTTTGTTTGTCTTGAAGTCTTGGTTGTTGTGATATGCAGATCAACCCCCATCTTGGGCGAGCGCTGCACTGACTAGGCCGTATGCAGCATAGTGGGGATTTCGGGCTGGGCACACATTCTACTCATCTACTACTACTACTACGGAGTCCAGTCTTCCCTTGTGTGGACGGTGCATGCTTTCCTTGACATTGCCTTGAGTGCGTGTGTGTGTGTGTGAAGCCTTGTGACGCCCGAATTATAACATGGACATTGTTGAGAACAGGCGCCGCATGCAGAGTGGCGAGTTGTATTATGCCTTCACCCCTGACCTGATTGCTGCGAGAGCTCGATGCAAGGAGGCCTACATACGATACAACAACGCCGACCATGGCCGTGTTCCACGTCGAAAACTGATTGAATTGTTCCGAGAGTACGTTGGCCTCCCTCCTCGTCTCTATATCATTGCCGATCGCCATCTCACCCTCAATCAAGTGTGTTGGAGGATGACTCGCCCCTTCCCCCGCAGGCTGCAACGCCTGAAGAAGACGACAAGCTGTTTGAAAATGAGCCGTGGATTGAGGCTCCGGTTGCAATGGACTACGGTTTTAATGTGCGCATCGGAAAGAACGTGTTCATCAACATCCACGCTGTTTTCATAGACACTTGCCTCATCAGCGTCGGCAGCCGTACACTCGTCGGCCCCAATGTTTCCTTCTACTCCGGGATTCACCCCTTGGATCCAGCCATTCGTCGGGGGTTGAGAGGTCCGGAGCTGGGGAAGGAAATACACGTCGGAGAGGATTGCTGGATTGGGGGCAACGTCGTTATCCTCGCTGGCGTGACTATCGGACGAGGCAGCGTTGTTGGTGCAGGCAGTGTTGTTACCAAAGACGTTCCCGACTTCACAGTCGTTGCAGGAAACCCAGCAAAGATCATCAGGAAAATTGAGACGGCAATGGACCCAGCAAGCGGCGCCGAATGGGCCGGATGGCCCGATCCGTCTATGGCGACTGCTGAGGTGCCGAAGCCAGAAACCTGAGTTGAAAAAACAGGCAAACTTATCCGGTCGGTGCTTCAGCCAATTTACATGTAACCAAGTACGGAGTAAGGTGCTAAGGTTTCCAACCTCCAGTCACGCTGTTCTACTCCGTAGTGCTTCCCACTTGACTCGTGCTGCAAGTACTCCGTCACTCCGTATATGCCTATCACATCACCTCGCTTGCCTCTTGCAGTGTCAACCCTCCCCGTCGTGTCTACATGTGCACCCAACAGGCGCCTCAGGTCGATGTTCTCCAGCAAAGTCTACCATATCGCACCCTTGTCCCCCGAATTTTGCTTCTTCGCATGCCCGGCGCATATCAAACTGACCCCCGCCAGGCCGCGTTTTGCTCAGGCCACGCTCCTTACGTATGTGCATGGCAGGCATGAGTTTCTACGGCATTCACTTGGCTGCATATGTTAAACTCCCGAGCCTCGAGCTTCCCCGCCCTGTTTCTTTCTGAGGCGTAATCCATACATGCGGTCACATATGCGACCTTGTACAAAACACTTTCCGATATGCCTCGCACAAAAAGCTCCAGAGACGACCACCAGCCTTGCACACCTGAGGCGCCTGCTGCACGTCTTGGGCATGTTGAGCGGCACCTGCCGTGGTAATGGAATTATCAGACGATTGTGACGTCATAGACTGAGTAGATACTAGGCTGAGCCTCTCAGCATCTCACTCCTACACACCTTCAATACAATCAGTTCAATATACCTTCAACAGGGCAGAGGAAGATGGGGCGAACACACACGGAAACAAATCAGCCCGGCATCAAATGTATTGTATGAAGCCTACGGAGTGTACGAGGACATTTCGGCAGCCACACCTGATGAGCGTCAAACGCACAAACGACCCCAGGTGGAGCGAGACCCTGATCTTCGCCAAGCTTTTCTGCCGATGGAGGAAGGCAGTGCCAAGCTTTCTTGTCGGAAAAGTAAGACGACGCCAAGACCAGGTCGACGAGAGGGTGCCAGTCTGCTAGTTCGGGCTCTGATTGGCCGAGGCTTGACTCGCGCTTCTGGACGAAACTGTCTCAATACGCCTGCAAAACAATGACAGTTGATCCCAAAACACCATGGATCGCTCATCGTGTTCTTCCACATGGATGCCCTAGCGAAACAGGGCCTTTGCGTCTGGAGACTATGACCTTTTCGAGGTGATCAGATCCCCTCAATCGTCCCTGAAGCAGCACTGCCACGGCTGCATGCGCGAGTGCCTGGAAGAGTCTCTTACACGACACGATGCCAAGACACCGTTAGCACTGCACTTCCTCTGCAGGAGAATTGTCATGTCGTTTATGCCAATGCATGCATAGTGATGGTAGCACTACCATCGACGGCTGCTCGACTACAAATAGCCGTAATATCCTCAACCATCATTTTTTCATTCGGGCAGGTCCACATTCACTATTCGGCTACATAACATACATTCTACACATTCTCTTCGCCAATTAGTTTGCTACCCTTCTACTTGATATATTCTTTTACATTTAATAAACCACGACCACTAGTCACCATGAAGTACATTCTCATCGCTTCTCTCCTCTCCTCCGCTGCTTTGGCAGTTCCCATGGCCCAGAAGGGTCAGGGAAATGCTAACGGTGGAGCGACGCAAGCTGGTGCAGGCACCGCAGGCGCGCAGAACGGTGCTGGACGGGGAGGTCAGCAGCAACAGGGTGCCGCAGGCCAGGCTCAGAACACTCCTACTGGAGGAGCTGCCGCCCAGCAAGGCCAGACTCCCTCGGCCAACGACCTCGCCACTGCTGTCTCCAACTGGATGGCCGACACCTCCATGGTATCCAACTTCTTGAACACTGGCGCTAGCATCCAGAACAACGTCGCTTTCAAGCAGGCCGCCACTGTTGCCTTCAACGCCGAGGTTGATGAGCTTAACCACAAGGCCATCATCGACGCTGCCAACTCTCAGCAGCCTAATGTCATTGCCGCCAACAGCACGCTCGCCACCGGCGGTGCTTTCCAGGATGTTGTCGACAAGCTCCAGATCATGTCCCAGCAGGGCCGTGCCGCGGTGAACAACATCGACCTCATCAACCAGAACCGTTGCGTGAACGTTCTCCCCAACATTGATGCCTACATGGCCTCCACCGGCTCCACTACCCAGTCCGTCCGCCCCACCGTCTGCGACCAGACTGGTATTGCTGGTGGTGTTCAGGTACGTCTAGAATCATTACACGCATGCTTCCTCATCAATTTACTAATACCTCTTTAGGGTCAAGGAGCTACTCTTCCCGGAGGTGCCCCTGGAACTCCCCAGGCTGCTTTCAACGCCGCTTCCGCACTTGCTGCTGGAACTGGTAACGGACAGGTCCAGAACGGTGCTGGTGGTGCTGCCGGACAACAAGCTGGTGGTGAGTTCTTCCCTCTACCTCTGATCGATTTGTGTATGATACTAACATCAAAAGGTGCCGCCAACGGACAACAAGGTCAGAACGGCCAGGCTGGTAACGGACAGCAAGGTCAGAACGGCCAGGCTGGTAACGGACAGCAAGGTCAGAACGGCCAGGCTGGTAACGGACAGCAAGGCCAGAACGGCCAGGCTGGTGCTGGTAACGGACAGGCTGGTAACGGCCAAGCTGGTGCTGGTAACGGCCAAGCTGGTGCTGGTAACGGCCAAGCTGGTGCTGGTAACGGCCAGGCTGGTGCTGGTAACGGCCAAGCTGGTGCTGGTAACGGCCAAGCTGGTGCTGGTAACGGCCAAGCTGGTGCTGGTAACGGCCAGGCTGGTGCTGGTAACGGCCAGGCTGGTGCTGGTAACGGCCAGGCTGGTGCTGGTAACGGACAGGCTGGTAACGGACAAGCTGGTGCGGCTAATGGTAACGGCAAGGGTAAGGGCAAGGGCAAGGCCAACGCCAACTAAACGTTTGACTTCTTTGGAAGACTGGTGGGGTTGAATATGTTGAAGTCCAATCACCCCGCGGCTGGATGACTGCACACTCTCCTTCTCGAACGACCGACTGTATCATAAGTTTACGGTCCTTCTCCTTTATCCTCTTTGCTGTATGTATCTGCATTGTGTGTGTGTGTTGAGAATGAGATATGGAATAAAATGTAATGTAGCCATGTTCACAGTTATTTGCCTGTCTCAAAGAGATGATGCAATCGATCGTTCGTGTCTTTATAACTTTCTCACCTTCACCACAACTAACTATTCGAGGTTTTTACTTGTAGTCTTTGGATATTCTTTCATTGCGACTTTTGGGTTTTGGTAATATCCGGACGTTGTCGAAGTAGGATTCGAATATCCCTAACGTTAACACAAGCAAGCGGGAAAAGCTTAAACATACATGCCTGTCTGCCTGAGATCTGAGGTTTCGAAACCTCGTATTCAAGGCACCCACCAGTTCGTCTCTGCCGCCGTCCTTCATCCAGGACACCGTCTCCTATCCCGAGACGTTTCATCCGCGTCCAGGATGGCGATGGCTAGGATGCTTATGCATTGACAAAAGGCCACAAAATGCTTGGCGCTTGACGACAAACGGAGAACGAGACTTTACTGCAAACGTATGTTGTTTGTGATGGATATTTATCACCTCGTTGCTGGTGGTGATGGTGATCAGGTGGTGTGGTGATGGTTCAGGCGCGAGGCTCGAGGGTGGGTTTCTGTATGGGATGGGGTCGCACGATTGGGCTTTTACGTGGTGGTGAAACTTGGGGATCGCTTTCTTGTTGACTTTGCACGCTCACTGTCAGCGTTTGCGAATCCCCAACATCTCCCTCTGCTTGTGCGATGCGATGGATCTCTCGCGGCGTCATAATCGGGAGGACCCGCCGATGCGCAACTGAGTCAGCAAGCGACAATGGTGATGCTGACTCAGCAGGTCACGCGCACAGCCCAAGTCGCTACCCGTTCGCTGTGCCGTTCAACAACAAGAGCTGAAGTGGCTTCAATCCGTTACGAAGAACTCCGTACATACATTGCGCTGGCGAGACTACCGCACGCAGAACGCTAGCTCTGACGCCATGCATGGTGCACAATGTACGAAGTAGTAATGCAGTGACATTGCTTGCCTCTGCATGGCCTAGAAGTTGATGGCTCAGCTATTTATTGCCAAGCCGATTCGGCTGACCGCAACGTTGGCACCTTGGACATCAACCGCCAACTACAACTATCGCGGCTACGCGCGCTCCTCCTGTGCGAGGGCAAAGGCATTCGAACCGTCGCAATGGCGGAGGAAGGTCCCGCGCCTGTGGATCTCGAGAAGGAGTTGACGTGCTCTGTAAGTGCGAGTTCTGTATTGCAAGTCCATGTCATGCCAGGTCATGTTCTTGGGCGTGTGCGGAGTGCGGAGGGGGAAGTGGGAACTGCGGAGTCGGACGTCATGTTCTCAACGGCCAGCAGAGCGCTTGTAGATGATTGCTGCTCTGTTGCATGACGTGTAAACGGATAGTCTTTCACTGTGCTCATCTCTCAAAGTGGTTGTGATTCCTGTCCGACTAACGCCTCGGCAGATATGCACCGATTTGCTCTACCAGCCTTTGACACTCCTCGATTGTCTTCATACTTACTGCGGCGCCTGCTTGAAGGAATGGTTCGCTTTCCAAGCTTCTACGGCGGCTTCTCTGCATCCGTATACCTGCCCGTCATGTCGCGCAAGCGTGCGCTCGACGCAGCCCAATGCGACTGTAACAACTCTGCTGGACATGTTCATTCAGGCGAACCCGGAGCGGGGGAAGAGCGAGGAAGATAAAAAGGTTGATAGGGAGAAGTTCAAGTACGGGGATAATGTGTTGCCGAAGCTGAGGAGGCGGGGCGGAGAGGAAGCAGACGAGGAGAGGAGGGTGTTGGAGGATGTCCAGGCACTGAGCTTGAGGGAGGTGGGGATCGATACGGGTGGAGCGAGTAGCCACCTGGAACCGCCGAGGGAGAGGAGGAGGAGGAGGGAGAGAAGCCGAGATGGCAGGAGTCACAGCTCGGATACGAGGAGGAGTAGAGATGAAGGGCGGTCGCGGAGCAGGAATACGTCTACAGTGTCTGCGTCGAGAGAGACTTTTCCCCCGAGGGTCATCGAGCATCAATCGAGCTTGAGGTCGTTACTGAGTGCGTCTGAGTTGGATTCGCAAGAGATGGAAGAAGAAATCATGCGGCAGATCATGGAAGACGGGTTGCTGGATGGTATTGATTTAAACAACATCGACGTTGCGCAAGAGGACGAGATCAGCGAGAGGATAGCGCAGGCGTATCGGCAGCGGCAGATCCAACGCCAGCGTGAAAGGAGGGAGAGGCGGGAAAGACTGGCAAGAGAAGGGCATATAAATGCGGGATACTCGACGCTTCCAGAGATACGGAGTCCGCCCATCCGCGATGATGAACAACAGCGAAGGAGGCCCCATGGACGGTCTGAGAGCGGAGCGTCAACACCTCGAGAACGAGAGAGAGCTAACAGACCTCCTATATCTCGCCCGGGGCTGCTCGATGTTGCTAATCAGGATGCGCAGACACGACATATTCGATCGTCAAGCCAGGGTAGCTCGAGATCAACACGTAGTGAACTTCGCCTTGCTCCTACAAGCGTGTCTTCTCGTCAAAGTCCCAGTGTCTCACAGACAGATCTCCCAGCTCGATCAGCATCAGCAGCATCAGACAGACCGCATCCCGCACGAAGACGGCAATCTGACAATCAGCAATACAGTACGCTTGCCGAACGACAGCTATTCCGAGATGGTTTGCCAAATCATCCATCGTCTAATCCAGGATCTCCGAGGAGGATAGCTTTTGACATGCCCACAACGGAAAGTCCAACGAGTACTGTGGCTGTCTCTTCTCCACTTTCATCGCCTCCTGTGCTAGCTTCGCAATCAACGTCAAATTCACGACGGACAACTGACCCTGCAGGGTCACGACAATTACGTCGCACTGCCAATGGTTCTCCTTCAATGGCAAATCCACCCACGTTCCCTCGTTCTGGCACAGATCCATCCGCCATTGAAGGCCAGGCAAGATCGACGCCACCTGTTACAGTTACACCGATACCTCCACCTGTTTTGTATCCAGAACCTCACGTATCGTGTCGTTCTTGCAAGAAAGACCATATAGAACATGAATTACACTTCAACTGTTCGCGTTGCGATGACGGCTCATACAACCTCTGCCAACACTGTCATCGGAGCGGCAAGGGCTGTAAACACTGGTTCGGTTTCGGGTGGGCTGCTTGGCCTCTGTATCAGAAGAGAGCCCCTCCAGGCGGGTACCCTCCCTCACATGAATATCCACACGTTCTCCGCGGCCGCCGATATCGAAGGCCGCAGGCTCAACTCACTAAAAGCTCCACGGCACCAGAAACGCTTGTGAGTGAAGAAGAGCCGAGCCAGAGGCTAGAAGAGGGTGTGTTTTGCGACATTTGCTCCAATTGGGCAAATCCATGTTTTTGGAAGTGCGACTACTGTAACGAAGGCGAATGGGGATATTGCAATGACTGTGTCAACCAAGGACGGCATTGCACGCATCCTCTACTACCACTCACCCACATTGCAAAAGAACAGCGTACACCTCCTACAACGGTGACCCCTACCGACACGCCGTCCACTCCTCGAACCACACATCCCAATCCACCTTACCCAGATGACTCACCGCCCACAACACCGCCCTTGACACCCAGATCTGCCTCTCTCACCCGCGGCCCTGGTCATGTCGTTCTCGCAAATGCCACCTATCGGCCATTAACTTTCACTGTACTTTGCAATGTATGCACCTACCCTATCCCCCCTATCCATACCCGCTTCCACTGCTCCCAGTGCAAGGGCGGTGACTACGATATCTGCGTTTCTTGTTACACGAAGCTAGGGGCAGTAGGCAAGATCAGCGAAGGTAACGGAGTAAACGGTTGGCGGCGATGCATTCGCGGTCACCGTATGATCGTCGTCGGTTTCGAGGACAGGGATGGCGGACAAAGACGAGTTGTCGTCCGCAATCTCGTCGGCGGCCTCTCCCTTCGCGAAGACGAAGCTACCTCCACCCCCACCGCCGAATCAAGCACCCCCGCAACATCCACGCAAACCCAAGCCCAACGTGAAGAAAAATGGATATGGCGCGAACACGACGGTTCGCGAAATCA
The DNA here is from genome assembly GCA_022560085.1 of Helminthosporium solani. Lineage (NCBI taxonomy): Eukaryota > Fungi > Ascomycota > Dothideomycetes > Pleosporales > Massarinaceae > Helminthosporium > Helminthosporium solani. The sequence goes on from JAFISD010000123.1 coordinate 54,986, forward strand.
CACTACACTATCACCACCCACCAATGCTTCCTCACACCCACACAGTTCCACCCAACGTCGCTACCCACCTGACGGCGGCGTAGGTCTGCGCGTCCAAGCACGCTGGGGCTATTTCCCTGCCGCTGACGCCGAAGACGAATTGGGATTCCCCAGGTTCGCCGAGATTACGGAAGCAGAGGACATCAATGGGGATTGGTTTTGGGGCGTATACGCGGGGTCCAAGGGCTTGTTTCCTGGGGCGTATGGAAGGATTGTTGGTGGGCATGCGGAACGTCAGGGTCTTATATAGCATAGCCAGACTTATTGTTGGAACATGGCATCTAAATCGTAATTCTGTGTGAATCTTCTCTTCGTACTCTTTAACTATTGGTATAATTCTGAACATGATTCTTTATATGTTTGCTTTTTTTTTGGGGGGGGGGGGTTCTTGGTGTCGTGTAGTGCATTTTAATGTAGTGCAGTGTATGCTAACTTTGGTGATATCTATCTACATATATATGTCTATGGAGTATCTATACAGTACAGGTTTGAATATGTATATCTCTCCCGGCTCCCTGGGAGGGAATTCAACCCTTCGCTTCTTCACTTTGTTGATGATACCTCTGTATGTTCGTTGTTCTCCTCGCTTGATCCTTTACTTTAGCAAGGTGTCAGCGAGTCTTTTGACTTTCCTCCTTGTACTGACAATATTTGGCTTCGTCGTTAGTGGCTTTGGATGCATCAGATCCCTCAACAACGTAACATACGGCAGCGACTTTCACAGTGCTCAATCTAGCGCCGTGTAGAGAATTTCGGGCATCGGAGTCGATGGGGCGTGTTGTAGGTGAAATAATGTTGTTGTTGTTGTTGTTGTTGTTGTTGTTGTTGTTGTTGTTGTTGTTGTGAAAGAGAGAATGTCCATCGTCAGTGATTCTATAGCTATGATTGTTTACTCAATATATTGTCGTCTAATTTCTGTGGATCGTGCTACCTCATGTAAAACTGATTATTACTTTACTTTGTAAGAAGTATTCAAAGTATCCGCCTACCATCCTCTCGAAACTAGTCGAGCCCAGCTACCAAATCTCCCATCCATCACCCATCCATCACCCATCACGCAGCAACACTAACACTCTCCACCCCAACCTTCCCCAAAGATACCTCCTCTAGTACCTCCAGACTAACCTCCTTCTTCTCCTCCTCCTCCACCTCCACCACATCCGTCAACTGCAAGTACTTCAAATTACCCGCCCATCCCAGATCGTCCTGGAAATACCCCTGCATGACCTCAACACCGTACTTCATCCCGTTCCCCTTGTCATAGGTCAAGCATTGCTTCCCGACCGCGATGCCAATGACCGCGGGCCAGGACGGCAGCTCCGTAAGCGGAAGCGGTGCAGACGTTTCCGCTGCAGCGGCCTCGGCATTCAAGATCGAAACGTAGATGTTTTGCGCAGCTGTTTGACCCATGACCATTGCCGAGCCCGCGCGCTTGATTCCAGTCCAGGCCACCACGTCGCCCACGCCGAAATGCGAGGCACGATTCGGAATCTCGTGTTTAAAGCTAAGATCCTGATTCACTACGATTTCGCCGTCCGCATTGAGACATTCAGCGGGGAGGGTTTCCGTCGTCGGGGAGCCTTTCGTCGTAGAGTCGATCACGAACTCGGCGGTTAGAGTGGTGCCGTTGGCTAGCTTGACGTCGTATCCGCCGGCGGGGAGTTCGGTGATGGAAGCGCGGTTCCCGAGGATCACGTCGACGCCTTCTTCCTTGAGCATGGTGCTGACTTGGTCTTTTACTTCTGAAGGTAGGGGCTCCGACGAGAGGACTTGGGGGCGCGAGTGGATCAGTGTGACTTTGATTCCTGGGTAGTAGTTTTTGATCTCGCCTGCGAATTCGATACCTACGGCTCCGGCGCCGATGATGACGACGTGTCGGCCTTCTTGCGGTTTCTCGGGCTCTCCGCCGACGATCTTGGAGATGAATTCTTGGCCGTCTTGGAGGTATTCCTCGTAGGAACCGGACTTGGGGACTGCGGGCCAGTGTCGCTTTAGTCCTGTGGCCATGATGACGTAGTCGTATGGTTGGTGTTGGGTCTTGCCGCTGCGGTCGAGCCAGGTTGCTATTTTGGAGGCGGGGTCGATGTTTTTTACGGAGCCGTGCTTGAAGTGGAGGTTGGATTGTTTGAGTTCGTTCAAGCGGGAGAATCGGCGCCACATGAGGTTCGTGTGCTTTGGGGTTACATGGGCGAGAGGTGCGCCGACGGAGTGGACTGAACTATTGTTAGTGACATGGCGTTGCTGGGAAGTATCGATCATATGAAATGACGGAGAAGAAAGAATAGAAACTTACAGTATCCATCCCTTTCGTCAATGACTGTAACTTCCAAGCCTCCTTTCAACCTCCGACCACTCACATCCGCTCCAGGATAGACAGCCTGTCTCGGTTTCCCCCTCTCCAAATCCAACAAGTTCAACACAGCCGTAACGCCTCCATATGCACACCCAACCACCAATATCCTATGTCTTGGGGCCTTCGCCAACGACAGATTTGCAAGAGAAGTGGGAAGACTATCCCCAATCGCCGGAAGCCTCATTTTCGAAACGAGAAGATATACACAAAGAACCGCAAGAGGATACTTTAGGTCCGACACAGTAACTCTTCCCAACACTGGCATGAGAAGAAGAATCCCAAGCACACTTCTCAAAGACACAAAAGCAGCCGGAATACGGTACGTACACGAAGAGAGTGGACAAGTCGAGATGATCTTATCAGATCAAAAGAAGCGTCAGCCATGCGGCGGCAGAAGAAAGCTTTTATTTCACCCCACCGTGCCGCCTACACCAGTCATACGAATCTGCATTGCAGGATTCCACATGCACCGACATCGGCAGAAGATAGGCAATCGGTGCATGCAAAGGACGGTGCCATATCGACGCCTTGTCGTGATTGGTCAGCGGAAACGCACGACGCCGAGAAGAGTTATCTGATCCGCTGTGAGCTGTAAAATTTTTATCTGATCCGCTGGCCCCTAGTGGCTTGGCGCCCCGCTTGTGCGGAGGGACGGAATGACGGAATGAGATGTGGGAAGAGACGGAGTTTGCATCGATCGTTGATCTCGAAAGGGCAAGTGTAGGCGTAGAGTAGCTGTTGTGAGCAGAGTGCAGAAGCCTGACAACACATATGCGTGCATGTGGGAAGTTGGAACTATCCTTTTGATAGGTGCTGCGGAATATCAACATGATGATGGGGCTCGTGTGCTTATTCCCGGCCATCTGCAACCTGGCTCTCCCCAACCTCCACATCCAAGGTAATTGGAACACTCACCTTGCGCCAGATCAACGCCAACACTGTGCAATAGAAACGAGAACTAAACCAATTACCATAAGGCTGGATTGATAAGCTACTTGTCCAGCCTTAACATCCTCGCTTCATCTCGCCACCACTTGCATTGCTTCATTCGAATGCCGGCCTCCTCTTCTTCCATACCTACACCTTCCCTCTCTGGATTCCCGACTCGCAGCTCAGCACCTCCGATATCCGAGTATATCTCCCATCGAGGTGCCTTCGTGCTTTTGAACTTGTTGGGGTCCCCGCTAACCACGAAGCTCGCATAATAACTGCTGTATATGTCTGCAATCTCTGGATATTGTACTGTTGTGAGGCCATTGAAATACAGCGCATCGGACGCATGTGGCACGCCCATACTAGCGGGCACGTTGTTGGGCGTATTGAAGCGTGCTTTGTAAACATTCACATTGGCCTTAGCAAGGCGGTACGCCGTTTCTTGCACAGGGCAAATGTATGAGTAGTCTCCGTAAGCAGCAGATACACGGTCATACTGTATAGAAATAGGCGAGTTGGCATATGGACCGGTGCCATTAGAAGGGTCAGGATAGAGATCTTCCAGCTCGGCCAGGTCGGTTTTGTTGAGACCAGGCTGCAGGTTTGACATCCAGGCAAGGAACTGCTCATTGGTAGTTAGATTGTTGGGGCTGAAGAGCTTGCCTTCATCGGTGGCGGAAGAGAGCAGGGTGGGAAGCTTGAAGAATGTGCCATCCTCTCCGGATACCGACCCGAGTTTTTCGAGAAGGGGACCATGGGAAACGGGTTGCCATGGCCAGGTGATGTTGTACTTCGAGTCTGCGTATATCTTTCCTGAAGCTTGTTGGATGTTACGAATAGGTGATTGTTTAATGCATGCCAATGCTTCGGCGTTGCTGACAGTGGTCGAACATCCAATCATGTCCATGAACTCTTGGTAGTAGCGCTTGTATAACGGGTATGTTGCTGGAGGGAACGATCTCGCTGTGGGAGAACCCGACGCCAGTATCGCTTGATTGAACAGCTTCCTCCCCTCCCCCTTTCCGTAGTCGTGGAAGAGATGAAGGCCAACCGAATGCCCGCCCGCACTCAGCCCACCAAGCGTAATCCGATCTTTATCCGCTCCAAAATGCGTCACATACTTCTGCATGAATTTCAACAACATCCTTTGGTCTCTCAGTCCCAGATTTAGCAAGCCTTCGTCTTCAAAAAGCTTACTCGGCAGGCTCCCCAAAGCACCCAGTCGATACTGCCCCGTGACAACGATAAGCGGCTCTTTGCTTTTCGCGACGAAAGTCGCGCCATCAAAACTCCTCGCGCTTCCGCCTACGAATGCTCCACCATGCAAGAACAAGAATACTGGAAGTTTTGTCTCCAACGGCACCCCATTCGTTCGATAGACATTGAAAATCAAACACTCTTCCGCATGTTGGTCCGGATCAAACCCCGAATCCTGAATACACGACTTCGCATACTTTGTCGCATCCTTCGTACCATTGAACTTCTCCGGCCAATCTGGCAACGCAAACCTCGTTTGGTTCGCTGGCTGGGTAGAGTACTCAATACCCAACCACGCATCAACCGGCTCTTCGAACATGGCCTTCGCTTTCATGCTTTTGACCACCTGTACGCCCCTAAACGTCCCATAACCAGGCAAAGTAACAAGCAACGGTTCATCGGGCATTCGCAACGTAGCATTCCACTTCTCTTTGGTATCCATGAAACCATAGTTCAACTGCGCGAAAACCGTGCCAAGGATAAGGAAAAGCACACATCGCGGCCAATATCTCTTCAGGAATACCATCGTGCGATCGCGTAGCCGTGTCCACGTAGATTTTCCGTTTGGAAAAGGGTATTCATGCGTGGGAAGCAAAGGTTGCGGAGACCCGGCTAACGACGAGGAACTGATGCCATCAATCTCAGTCCCTACACTCTTTTCGTTGAGCGGAAGCGTGGAGCCTGCCACAAAATTCCCACCCTCAGTATCTGTATAGCTTTCGCGATGAGAATGAACGCTACGAAGGCGAGCATCCTGCGTCTGCGGTGGCGCCATCTTTATATGGCAGATGTTAATGTCGTGTTGCTGTATTATAGTTTGTCGCCAACGAGTCCACCAAACTTAGAAGGTGCCCAATACGCGCTTAACTGTAAATGGACTAGCAGATCAATAGTCTGATTTTGGGACCGTGCTGGTGAACGGCACGTAAACGGCTAATGTACGTTCGTCGACCTTTTAATATACCCAACCAATGTGCTTTTGAGGATGCTAAGGCCTCTGAGGAAGGTCAGGTGCGAGGCGTGTTGAATTAGTGTTGAAAGAGATGTGTGACGAGTTGTAATTTAGACCCCGCATTGATCACATGAGGGACAGTAAGGGGAAAAGAACGTGTAAACCATAAGTACAAGAGAAATCGGAAGTAATAGTACGATCATACTTCGTATTCCTACATAGCTAGCTCTGCTTTCCCAGAACTGATCCAAAAGAAGTGCCGCCTGGCTTCTGACGTTCTAATCTCCAAACTTATACGACCTGGGCATTTCTGCGTCCATCTAGCACGACATCGCATTTCTACTTCTCCAATAACTCTTTCTCCACCGCATCCGCCATCTCGGCCAAAGTATCAAACTTCCAGTTATATACCGGATCATCCCTACAAGAAGAAAAGTCAGCCACTTGCCCACAAATCGCCACATGAATTCGCTTGACCAAGAAAAGGAAAACCCCGCTGCTCACCGATTTCCCATAATAGCACCGGGCCGATAAATCCAACTACTCGTAATCCCCATCTCCTTAGCCGGGTGATGATCATGAAACTGACTCTGAGCGGTCTGAAGTACATCTACCTTCTTAACCCCAAACCTGGTCTCCACCTCCCGTAGCATATACTCAAAGTTCTTCAAACTCGGTTTGTAGCTCCCGATATCCTCAGCCGTAAGAACAGCATCCCACTCGAAGCCCCCAAGGCTGTTTCTGTTATTTGCCGCAAAAGAAGCGTTATCCACGTTTGATAAAACTACCATTTTATAGTGCTTCTTGAGTCTGTTCAGTGCTTCCACGGTATCGGGGAAGGCCGGCCAGGTAGGCACTGTAGCTCCGAAGGCTTTGCTTTCTTCCTCTGAAGGCGCCTCGAGGCCAAGGCTTTTGCATAGTTTTGGGTGGATGGAGGTTAGGAGTTCGGAATAGCGCTGGGATGGATTTACGCTTTGTTCGGGGGCTTCGATGGATTGACAGATTTTGACGATGTGTTTTGAGTCGAGGTCTGTTTTTCCACTTCTTTCTAAAACCGGTTGCATGGCGTTGATGAAGCCGCGCTCCCAGTCGATCAAGGTGCCGTAGACGTCGAAGGAGAGGAGTTTGAAATCGGTAAGTTTGGCCATGGTAGTGTATGTGTGTTTGTTTGTTTATTTATTCTGCGTTAATCACAGATATTGAAACAAGATTGAAGGAGGCGATGTACTATCTATTTCTGTGAGGATTCGAATTATCTTTTAGGTTCTGGATATTTGCCCCTCACTTCGCGGTTCAGTTGTCTTGGTCGCGGATTATGGCCCCACCCTAAGCCGTGACGTAGCAAAACTGGAAAAGCGCGCCCTGTGTTCTACATCATCGCGAAACAAAGCAAGATACAGCAATTGATTTTCATCGGTCTCAAGCAATAGACTGAAGGAAAGAACTGTTCATCTGTTTGTTAACAGAATATGTGTTCTGATTAGCAGCTGTCGTTGAGCTCCAGCGCAGTAAGCAAGCACTGACGCGCCCCTGGAAAGGATAATACATGTAGGGCGCAGATGCGCCCTGAACTTGTACTTCGATCAACAGATCAGAAAACTTGCCGAGTAGAGTAATTTCATAGCATTTAATAGCATCAGTCACCGGGCCGGTATACTCATACATCGTATCTCGCTGCTTACATAGTATAGCCCGTCTTCCCCAGTTTCGACTCGAGTATATCCTTAGTGAGATTCCAAAGACTCAAGGCCAACTTCTCGTCTTGAGCCTGTGATGATGGGTCTGTGACCTTGCGATCTGGCACAATATATCGACCCTGAACCTTGTTCTTCACAATATCGTCGCTCGTCGCAGCGAAGAGCGCAGACCGGCATCCTTCGTCGACCGGATCTTTCATGAACGGGCGTATAACTGTGACACCCACTTTACCCAATGCACCATATGCCTCGACTGCTTGCGCCTGTTGATCTGTTTTCACGGCTCCCGGATGAGTTGCATTGACCCACGGCTGGGCACCCTCAGCGATCGCGGTGCCGAATTGACCGCCTTCCATGCGCTTCACCAGTTCGCGAGCGAAGAGAACCTGTGCGAGCTTCGTGCGGCCGTAGAGATGGGTGGCGCCAATGTCCTGGTTGATCTCCTCGACCGACTCAAACTTGACTGAAGACGGTGCAGTCCGGTGCATATCTGACGACTGGAACACGATTCGTGAGTTTTCCGTCTTCTCAAGCACCGGCAACAGCGTTAGAGCTAGATGAGCCTGCGCGAAGTGGTTGACCTGCATATGGGAATCCAATCCGTCCTCGGTCTCTTCATACACGCCCACACCGAGCCCCGCGTTACAGACCAAGCCATCGAGGCGCTCAAGCTCCTTTGCGAGCTGTTTTGCAACATCGTCGGTTTTCCTGAGCGATTGGAGGTTGCACTGGCGCCATTCGACTCTTGACGCGTCGCCCCATTTCGCAAGTTCGGCCTGCGCTTCGGTCGCGTGCTGTTCTTTGTTCGAGAGGAGATAGATCTTTGCGGGTGTGTGTTGGAGGATGTGGGCGACGATGCCGAAGCCGATACCTGCCGAGCCGCCTGTGACGATGAAGACCTAAAGATGTCAAATGCGAAGTTATCGGCCGGACTGGCAAGTGTATATACCTTGCCGCTGAGGTTAGGAATATCTTTATTCGGATCGAATTTGTTGCCTGTTAAGAGAGACATGTCGTTTTGTAATAAGCAACGAGAAGAGTATCAATTCTCAGAGATGGTTTACCATCGAGATGCCAACAATTAGCCATGAAGCTCTCAATTGAATGAGGTGGGCAGAGGTGCGTGATACGTCATGTCGTCATAATGATTTGGTCTTGCATCCTTCCCACTGATGAAACAATCACCGCGATGTGTGATTTTTTCTAACCATACTGAGAGTGGGTGAGTGGCTAGTCCTCGGCCGGGTTTATTGTAGTGATAGCTTTGAAGTTGAAATGGTGGTGGAAGCATAGATAAGAGTTAAGCATAGTTTTTCGGCCTATCTGTCCCCGATTCCAAATTGGTCTTATTGGCTGCCCACTTTCGTCGTCAACATACCTTTTTCGAACCAAGACCAAGCAAGCCCGGTCACTAGAAGCGTCCTTTATGCGGCGAGATTCTACAAGGCAAGCAAAGTTTCGAATTGAAGAATGGTGAGAAAAAGGCGAATAATGATCGAAAAGAGGAAAGTAAAACCCATTCGCAATGTTTACAGAGCTTCACGTGTAAGATTAATCAGGAATTCATGGCAGATTCGTCGGAAATAGCATTACCGTAAGCCAAATTTTTGAATATATCGAAATGGTTTGAACCCTCAACCCTTTGTTTGACCTCTCATCGCTCTGGACTCTGAATTCCCTTGCTGGTACTGGTGTGAATGGATCGTGTATATTATCGAGAAACCATCCGTAAGTCATTCACACGAGGCGCCAAAAGTCCTCAATTCTATATTGTATGCAAGAGTACGGAGTAAGGTAGAAGTGTCTAGATACCACTTCGTATGTAATGGGGTGATGTGGTGATGTGGTGAGTGCACGGTCTCAATCTCACGCCACGCCTTCCCCCGAGACTCCCGAGACCTGTCCGAAGGCTGCCGGCGATGACAAGGGTACGAGCACGAGTGCAACCCCCTAGGTTAGAACAGTGCACGAGAATGTAGGGTCAGTTCCAGGTGACTTTCATAAGAATTCATCTGCTCAAGTGTGCCGCTCTTGGCTGTCTATTAAAGCGGTACATTCTCTGTTTAGATATGTACTCCGGACTCTACGAAGTTCATCCTTAAGTCATCGCTAATCGGGTAAGCATCTACAGCTTCGCACGCTCTCCGACACTCTGCGCCACTGTCTGAAACCTCTCATAACAATCCTTCTCCGCATCGAAATTGAGAAGCCACGCCTCTCTCGTCAAATGAATGGCTTCCGGAGTTGTACTAATCTCATTCCAATTGGCCTTGTGCCATTTCTCCCTCGTCTTCACGCCCGTAGCCTGCGCCCTGTGAACTCTTTCATATCGAATCTTCTCATGCGTTTTCACAGCCAGCGGAACATTCTTCTTACCCGCGAGCTCTAAACACGTTGCCAGCACAACACCATCCTCAATCGATTGACTGGCGCCTTGAATGGAGGTGGGGAGGAAGGGATGCGCTGCGTCTCCGATTAGGACGATTCGCGCTTTGGGTGAGATAAACGTGGGTAAGGGGTCGCGGAAAACAAGTTTGTGGTCGATGAGGCGCGCGTCTTTGGGCGTGGAGCGGACGATTTCTTGGACCACAGGCGCCCAGTCTTCTACATATTTAAGACAGTCTTCGATTCTGCCCGGAAACTGCCAACTCTCTTCAATATTTCCGTCATCGACGTGCGTGAACACCCAATTGAACTCTTTGCCATCCTTCAACGATGAAACGAGAAAATGCAGGTCCGGCCCAATGTATCCCGAATGCGTGTCTCCGTTCACCACCAGATGCTTGATCAATGGGTTATCTCTGATCGCATCGCCCGAAAACCAGCACCGATACACGGCATACCCACTGCTCTTTGGTTTATCGTCGAAGCCTAATACAATCTTCCTCCCTCTAGATCTCACCCCCTCCGCCGCAATGACAACATCCGCCTCCATCGTCTCCCCATTGACCACGACGCGAGCCCTCTCCCCATCTTCAGAGTAGTCTGTCACCCTCTGTCCCAGCCTAATATCCAAGCCTCGTTTCCTCGCATGGTCATAAATGATGCTGTACAGCTCGCCACGATGGCCGTTGACCCTAGGCCCCCACGTCTTCTCTCCTGCAAAGCTCTGCCGCGTCACAAACTCGCCTTTCCAATGGTAGAGGTCGAGCCAGGTAGTTTTCCGCGCCACTTTGTACATTTCTTCGATAACGCCAGGCCAGCGTTCGAAGAGACGGGCGCCATTTGGATCAAAACTTATGATGTCGCCGAACCGTGTGATCTCTTCAATAGTAGAGGATTTCTCCAGAAGGGTGACAGTGTGGCCTTTACGGTCGCACTCGATTGCTGCTGACAATCCGGCAAAGCCAGCACCTACAATGATGACTTTGATTCCCGTCGGTGGGCGGCGTGGGAAGGGTGGTGTTGACATTGTGTATGGCGGAGTGTATATGTCGGAGGAGAAAACAGTGCAGCATCTGTCCTTTCAAGTTGGAGGAGCTGATGCTGGGCTTTTGATGCTGGGCGGCTGCGGCGCTGACGGCATGCCCACCGATTGATTGATCAATGATCAAAGTGGCGGGGTGTCACCGGTTAATCAACACGAGATCCTTACCCGCGAACACCCAGGCCCCACATTCTCATGTTGAGGCTGGTGATAAGCATGCTTTGGAGTCTGGTCAGGTCATGATGGTCGAAAACACTTCTCTTGATATTACCCATGCTGGGGTGTTGTTGTAATGTTGTCGTCAACGCCGGGTTCCCCCGAAATCAGCTGGTATATTGCTGCAAAGACTGGCCGGATGTCATGCGAGGGCCATATGATAATAACTATCAATCATCGTGTTCAAGACAGCAGCACTTGATGGGTGACGAACGGGAGGTGAAATTTCCGTTGGTATGTGCGTAAGGTGAATTTGGGCTGGGGTCAGTCGCCTAGGTTGTGCCCCCGGCTAGACCGAAGAGGGCAAGCGTTGTGAATACATTTCACCAACGGAAGCAGTTGACAGCTTACAATGTTCAAAATCCAAAGTATTTAGTGATACAGTCTGTGAGCTTTTCGAGCCCTCGCATTTATTGGCTTAACTCAACGACGACCATTCGCGTCATCAACTCAACAGCTCCCGGCGAACGAATCCCAAGCGTGCAATAGTGGAAGGGGCTCCTAGCGCCTTGGCACGCACGGCCGTACTTCTTCGTCCCACTCTGGATCTGGTGCTTTCAACTCGTCAATCAAAAACCGACTGCTGGCATTTTGTCAGGTTGGCTTCGACTCTGAATACTTCATCGTCTTCGAACGACATTCTCGTTGCATGTCGTCCTTTTTGTTTAACACACCCGCTGCAAGCATGAAACCTTCGCCCCGGCAAGATCTCTTGGATCTTGACGAGCGACTTCAAAACGACCCTCGCAACTTCGGAGCTCTGCTGGACCAGATTCCCCGAGATATTTTCATCTTACACAAAGGCAACGCTGTCATCAACCCTCAGTACCACTCAAAGCATGATGTTACTCATTGTCCAGGCTTTGCGTTCCTGGATGAGAACGGCCAAGTGCACATGAAGACGGAGCCAATTCCCTGGCAACAACCCGAAGACACCCGCCCATTTGCGAAGCGCCCTGCACAACACAACTCCCGGTTTTCGGACATTCAAGAGCTAGCATTTTATGAAGTACCTCCGATTTCATGGCTGGATTCCCTACCCGTTTCTTGTGATTCATGGTCGCAAATGCTGCAGGCCATGATCAAGTACTCGCTATTGAACTGGGCTTTCAGTGACGGTTACGATGGGGAAATGCCTCATCCTGACTACGGTGACCTGTGCCAGCTGTTCCAACTACTCAAGAAGACACAGCAGTATGCGCAATCCAACATTGCGAAGGAAGATGGCGAATTTATGTACATGAAAATACCTGCCTACAGTGCTGGAGCCATTCAGAACCCTGCACCTACGGCTGCAGAGGAGCCCAGCCACAATGGACCACCTCTACCGAACGGCAATGCAACTATCGAAAAACTCGACGCGAAGCCTGTTGGCAAGTCCGAATACGACACAGGTCTTGATTCTACGCAAACCATGTCGATACTCGATGGCTCGGTGTCACCATGCGATCGCGGATTCATGAAGGCAGACACACAGGATTTCCAAGTTGCCGCTACCGAATCACGCTCCCACGCGGCTGATCTAGGACTAGCTTCAGCCACTACGAGGTCCCTTCAAACCCATGAAAAGACGCAGGTTGAGAATCCACGTCAACAACCATATCCCACACCCGATCCATCCGGAAGCGAAGAAGTCGTTTTGAATATAGATCCCATTCTGGCGCGCCTGCGTAAGGAACCCAAGCTAGGCTATGAACTACTCTCGCTCCTTCCAGAATTGCGGACGATGGTCTTTCAGAGGATTACCCACGACCAGCCCGGATTTCTTCCTCTACGCATGTTAATCGGCACGTACAAACATGTGCCGGGTGAAAGCCTCTCTGGTTACAAAGTCTGGACTTCCTACAAAGTTCACGACAAAGATGGACGCTCAGCACCGAGGATGCTGATACAGGCCTTCCATCCGGATACTGATGAGCTTGTTGTCGAAAGCATGAAGTTCACAGACGTTTTTCCTGTACTCGACATAAATCCTGTCTTTGGCCACATACGCAATAATGTCAAAGGGGAGATGCAGTTCAAAGCAATTGCTAAATATTACTTCATTCTCGCAGCGAACGATAGGGTGCTCGGTTTCAAGGAGCATCTCATGCCCATTAACGAAACTTTCATTGGAGATCTGCGAACAGTATGCAACCTGATTGAAAAATTTGGTGGGCTAGGGGCCGATTCGGACGATGAAGCACGACTGCCACGCAAGCGACGCAAAGGGAAGACTGCATCACGAAGGCCATCCATATCAGACGGCGAGACGAGTACACCCGCCAGCTTGATTCAGGTTGCAACCCAGCTAGCTACCCAGGGCGCGAGGAGGACGAGTCGACGGTTCCAGGAAGTCGCCTCGGGACCCGTCAGCGACAGCAGTGGTCTTTCCACCCCAGCGCCCGAATTTCTCAACACTTCTCGACGAGGCGTTCAGCCTCGCAAGTTCGCCCTCGGAACACTTGTAAAAGTAGATGCAAAAGACGTCAGGAAAGACCAAGTACGATTCGCCGGCACGATCTGCAACGAATTCCTCGACCCCGACGCTGAAGCTACCAGTTCTGAAGGCGAATCTGGCGACGAGATCCCTCCCGCAATCCCTGTAGGCATCAAGCAACTGCTAGACGAGCGTCATTTGAACAGCCAAATGATCGTCTCTCAACGCACGGCAGCCAAAGCATGTAGCGCAAAAGGGAAAAGCATCGAGCATAGTATGCGGTACACTAAAGGACGGCTGAAACGCGGATGGACGAAAGAGGAAGTGGACGCGCATCACCAAGTTCAGGAGCAGGACCTACGTCTCCTCGAGAACCATTTCAAGACGCACGATGATGCGACTCGTGGGTTCAAGGAACGACAGAAGGCACTAGATGGTCAGACCGCCAAGGTGGACAAGAGGTATGTGGATATTTGGGACGCTTATCATAGAGAAGAGATGGCGTTGAGCAAGGGGACGAGGAACAAGGGCATTTGATTACACGTTGATGATACCCTGGGCTTTGGCTGCATAGTGCTTCGAAGGTTTTATTTGTTTGCATGCCCCTTTATCGCGATGTTGCGACGGCGGTGATGTACGGAGTAGTGATACCCACAACGTCTTGTCAGCACAGACGGGACATGCTAGGTTAGGGTTGGAATATTTGCAAGGGACTTGAGTTTTAACTTCGGTATATTATCTTTCTATAAATGATTACCAATGGAGCAATAATACGAAACACATCTGCTGGTGTGCACACACAGCATTTCATTTTTGATTTTATCTTAATTTTCAAGCGAGCCACATTGTGTCTTCAAACGTAGTAGAGATGTACCCAACCGATTGATTAATTTAGGTAATTAGTGGGCAGATACTGTAGCGACTCAGCATCCTGGCGTGTGACGCTGGCTATGTACTGGGCTATCTAATTAGGAAATGGTTAGCCGGCACCCTCCTAAGCCATGCATAGTCTGGAGAGCCAATGCTGACCCTAGAAAATCATCCCGCTGACCCTGATCTACCTTTATTGGCTACATGGCTTAGGAGGGTGCCAGGTAGTGGCTCTTGTGGTGATGCCGATTAGTCATTCCCGTCTATGGAGTTGTCATACTTAGTTATCCTCGGTTCATCAATGTTATTTTATCGATAGGGAAATACTGACTAAGCACAGAGGTCTGCGCGTATCCATCACTCCAACGACCCTAGCCCCAGCTTTCTTCCTTTGGCTACCTCACCATGACACGAACAAGGCGGGCGAAGACCACTGCCCCAAACTATGCGGATGACAGCTCATCCCAAGCCGAAGGAAAACTACATGTGCCGAAGCGCAATGGCAAGAAATCGACGCAACGAAAACGCGTGCGCCAAGATGACGACGCAGACGCATTAGAAGACGCGCCCAGAAAAGTCGCAAAGACCAAATCTAAAGCCTCGAAAAAACCCGCCGCTGCCCCTACGAAGGCATCCATTACCGCTCCTCCACCAGCAGTCTCGGAAACCAATCGCGACGCCAATGGTAATCAAGAAGTCTACTGGCTGCTCAAAGCAGAGCCTCTCCCACGCTATGAAAACGGAGTCAACGTCGCCTTCTCTATCGATGACCTGCGCGCCTGCACCAAACCGGAGCCCTGGACGGGCGTCCGCAATCCGCAAGCACGAAACAACATGCAAGCGATGCGCGTGGGTGATTTAGCTTTCTTCTACCACAGCAATGCGAAACCGAGTGGTGTTGTGGGCATCTTGAAGGTCGTGGAAGAGGCGAAGGTGGACGAGACAGCTTTCGACAAGGGCGACCCGTATTATGATCCGAAGAGTGATAAGGAGAATCCCAAGTGGTATTGTGTTGGAGTGGAGTTTGTAGAGAAATTTGATGACGTGGTCGATCTGCATAAGATTAAAGGGTTCGCCGGGAAAGGAGGGCCGTTGGAAGGCATGCAGCTTATTACCAATGGGCGGCTGAGTGTATGTAGGGTAAGGAAGAGTGAGTGGGACTTCATTTTGGGGCTAGTAGAGGGGAGGACTGAGGCGGTAGTAGTAACAGCAGATGGTGATGTTGAGAAGTGAGGAGTGTGTTTTGTTACTTATTTTGATACCCCAACTGGCAACATTGAAGCGAGAGGCAATCGAAACCTGTATGTAGTGTTGCTCGGTTTGATGCAAGACTGAAATGGTTAGCGTACTTCCCAATAGCGATTTAATATCTCAATATTACCGCGGGAAGCCACAAATCCCCGTGTTTTATTTCAAGCCCCCTGATCTATGCATGTACATGTATGAGTCTCCATACTAACCTCAAGTCTTCATATACTCAAACTCTATCTGATTAGATAACATCGCGCTTCGTCACAGCATACCCAAAGATTACCGGTGTATCCCAAAATGCCGAAAGTATTCATCGTTCCGCGTCCTAGATCCTGTCAGCATTGCGCTGCAATCAAGGTCAAATGCGAGCCTGATTTTGGCTCCACAAAGTGCAAAAGGCAACGAAACCCTGAGTGTCTTTCATAAATACCAGCGGCTTATAGAAGTATAGATGCAACAAGCAAAACATCGACTGCGTATTGAAAGAACCAGCAGCCCGAAAACGCAGAAAGGAACCTGCGCTACATCCATATTCACCTTCAAATGAAAATGCCTCTTCGCGAACCTCTAACTCATCGCCTGAATCATCTTCTAGCACGCTAGCTCAAATCGCTGAAGTCAAGCAAGGCCTTGAGTACTACAGACGCTCGCTTTTCCAATGGTTCCCCTTTGTCCAACCTCCCGACCTCCGCCAGCCCGTCGGCGAATTCGTAAAGGCAAATCCTTTCTTGTCATTGACAATAGCAATGCTCGGATGTACCCAAGACCGCGCTCGACAGCGCGAACTAGCTGCCCAGAGCCGAACATGGTTGGCCACACATGTACTGCAGAAGGGGGAGAAGAGTCTGGATATTTTGCAAGGGTTATTGTTAGCTACTCATTGGTGAGTGATTGTCCCTTCTCAAGTTTCGTCGCAGTGAGCATGCTAATGAGGAAACAAAGGTATACTTTCCAGTTTGAACTGGGGAGTCAGAGGAACGTCTTTTTACACCTGGCCATGAGCATGGTTGTTGATCTAGGCCTTTTTAAATCGCCCTTTGCACGCCGTCGCATCATGACTAAGGAAGAGGCAGCCAGTACCTCTCATCCCAGCCTCGAAGCCATCAATGAGCATTCTATAGAAGAGAAACGTGCGCTACTCGGATGTATATACTTGACCTCGGCGTAAGCCATGCCCTTTCATCTCTGCATTAACAACTGCTTGTCCCCCGAACCTAAACTTACCGAATGACAAGTGTAACCACAGCTTCTCTAAGCGTAGAAGCAGCAGCCCATTTCAGCGTCTACGCGGAACAATGCTACATCGAGCTTGAAAAGAGCCAGCTTGTATCCGATCGAATCCTAGCCCACCTATGCCACTTCCAGCACATGGTCGAGCAGTTCAGCGCCGAAAGAAGCGTACTCGCAAAACGCCACAAGCGCAGTAATCACAGCGGCGCAACTCCCAGCATTGCCGACCGATACCCAGGCGCCGACGGTCTAGGATACGTAGCATTTTGGGACGAGCAGTTGACCGAAAAATGGAAGCAGATACCTGATAATGCGAAAACCAGTAATTTCCCCTGCCCCGAGCCTTCTACAAGGAGATGGAGGAGGGAATCCAGCTAACGATTTCATCACAGAGGTTTTATTGTCTGAATACTGTTATGCGCAAATTTGTTTGCATGATTCTTGTCTCGAGCCTTTTCTTCTTTCCTCTGTCCCTTCACGGCTTAGGATAGTGCATTCTTGTATAGCTGCCCTGAAATCGTTCAATGACGCCATCATTCCACTCTACGAGGAACCGCATGCTCTTCTCGACATCCCGTTTCACTCGTATGCCCGCGCAAACCATTCTATTTTCGTGGCATTGCAACTCTGCTCGCTTGAGTGTGGAGATCTATCCGCCCAGTTTGTCGAGGAAAAGCTGGGACTGATGGATATGTTTGGATGTGTGGCGGAGAAGGCGGCAGCGTTGCTGGAGAGTACGCCTGAAAGGAGTGTGCCGGTTTACCATCGGAGGATTATTCCGATGGCGAAGGCGATTCAGCAGGGAATTAAAGCGAGATTGGGCTTAGTGGATAGGAACAGAGGTGATGGGGAAGGTGATGTGGATGTAGGCAGCGAGGGATGGCAAATGGATGGAGGGGGCGCGGAGATGGTGGGGAGTGGGGGTTTTGGGGACTTTGAACTCTTGGAGCAGTTTCTGAATGCGGATGATAATATGTGGTTGCAGAGGTTGTTAGCTGCAGATGAGTTTCAGACGGCTCCGATGACGACGCTGTGAGGCTGAGGTCATGGTGTGGGAAATTGATATTGGATATGACCATCGGACAACTCGGATAACTACTACTAAGAATCAGGTTTGATTATGAGGATATCAAGTTGAAAGGAATGAGCCTGCTTTTCGAAAGATAACAAAGCACGTAAACTTAATCTTTGGAAGATCGCCATTCTGAAACCTTTACCACAGGCGGCCTAGGCGTTCCTGGCACCGATCATCTCCTTCAGGCACCGATGGTTCCGTAGTCTCAGGGGCGCGCCTTACAACATCATTGTTTTTGGTCTGGGTGGTGTGAGCTTCTGAACTACCTGGGGGAAGGATTCTTGGTGGATTGCCGGAAGTGGGCGTTCCGGCCGCCTGCGTGCAAGAGATTCAATGGTGAGTACAGAGTATCTACTCGCGAATCAACTTGACACTTGATTTGTCAAAGCTCGGACTAGTCCTAATCATCTGTCTGCAGGAGAATTTGGGGGAAGACGAATTCACTGCTTTTTATCGTAAACAACCGGCTTGGTACAAAGACTCCGATCCGGAAGTGAGTGCTATCTTTCCTTGACAGGATCTGACGCCGATGGAGACTGCAGTACGAAGAAATGACCTATCTATTTCCCAGTGGTGTATCATTGCTGACGCAGGAAGGCATTGACTGTGCCGCTCTGCTTATTCCCTCAGACTGCACAACAAAGGGATGTGCGGGCTTACTTTGAGGGCGGCACATTGCCGTCAGCGAAGCCGACAAGCTAGCCAAATTCACAGCCATTCGGATTGTAGAATGATCGTATTCATGTTGATGTTGGTGTTGTAGAATTAAGTTCAATATAATGACGTCAGCATAGTAGATTGTCACTTCTATTGGGTGCCATGTCTCGGTTCGTAGATGCGTACCTCCAACTGAAGGCGACGGCAAGGTCCTTTGCATCATCGCTAGAAATTCAATAATATTGTAATTCGAAGTTGCCTGTTGCGTTTGAATGCCATGGAATGCCATTGAATGCTGGAAAAGCTCGATTGACGACTGTGCAAACCCAAAGGTGGAGCAAGTCATACATCCAAACCACCTGCCTCATTCAGCCGTATATAAGCACTCAATTTGTTGGTTGGATCACTTCTCTCAGCTCAATAGATGTATCTGACGTCTGGGTGCATTCCAGGTCTGTATTGATAGTATAAAGGCGTGTGAAGGTACGTGCGTGTCACTGAAGTGATTGTCAACCTCCACCACAATGAAGCTACACAGTCTCGTCTTTACTATCCCTCTAGGGGTTGGAACAGCCACAACTGTCAGAGTCGATGACACAGATGTGACCTACACAGGCATCAAGCGCAGCGGTATCGAAGTGTTTCTGGGAATTCCCTATGGAGAGGATACAAGCGGACCCAATCGCTTCGCACCACCAAGGCCCTTTATTCCCAAGCCAGGCGCTACTATTGATGGCACTCAACCTGGCCTCCCCTGCCCCCAACAGTTCGGCCAATGGAACGTTCCCCTAACCCTTCTCAATGTGACCGAAGTATCTGAAGATTGCCTGAACCTGAATATCGCAAGGCCGGCGTCAAATGTGAGCGATTCGAAAAATGGGTTGCCGGTGATGGTTTGGATTCACGGTGGTAGCTTTTGGGTAGGAAGTAATATGGAGCCAACACATCAGCCGGATATGCTTGTGAAGGAGAGTGTGGATAGCGGAAATCCTATTATCCATGTTGCTATCAATTATCGGCTTGGCTGTGAGTCTTCCTGCCCAAACATTACTTTGGAGAGTAAAAAGAGTGTTAGCTAACGAGAGAACTGCAGTCTTTGGATTTTCTCAAAGCGCCGCGCTCAAAGAGGAAAAGAGTGAAAATGCCGGGTTGAGGGATCAAAGACTTGCAATAGAGTGGGTAAGGGACAACATCAAGCATTTCGGAGGCGACGGAAACAAAATTACAATTCACGGACAGAGCTCTGGCGGTAAGTTTTACCTGAAGGATTATCAACCGCAACCAAACCTACTCTGCACGAGGAGAAAAGCTCTGGGCTAACGGAAGTCTACAGGCCTAGCAGTGGGATTGCAACTCCTCGCATACGGTGGAACAAAACCATTGCCCTACCAACGCGGCATCGCCCAATCCCAGGCTCTAGAACCCGGAATCGTAGCTCCAATAACCGCCGACGGCAAGTCTCTGACTCTACCTGGACGAGAAGCTTTCCGTAGCGTCGTCACCTACCTAAACTGCACATCCAACACCGCCAACAGCACCACCGACATTGACGATCAAAAAGTCATCGACTGTCTTCGAAGCAAAGATACCCAAACTCTCCTAAACGCCTCACTAACCACCTACATCGGTGACATCGCCCACAACATCGGCGACATCTGGTTACCATCCGTAGACGGCGACTTCCTCCCCGACGCACCATCCAAGCTCCTAAACGAAGGAAAATTCGGAAACGCCACCTACATGATCGGCTGGACACAAGACGACCTAGACTACTTCACCAACCTAAGCATCACCAACGAAACCGACGTCTTCAACTTCATCCACGCCTACCTCCCCGGGCTAAATCCCGAACTTCTCACCCAAAACGGCGGAATCCTAGACCGCTACCCCATCACCGACTTCCACCCCCCAGCCACAACAAACCTCACCTCAAACTTCTACCGCGCCTCCCGCATCTTCAGAGACATCCTCATGGCCTGCGAGCCCCTCTACATGGCCGAAGCCCTAAACCGCTACAACAATCCCGTCTACCTATACAACTGGAACCAAACCATTCTCCCCCCGATCCTGGAATCGCTCTACAACGTCAGCGGCCTAGGCGTCATCCACACCTCGGAATTCGCCTATATTTTCGGTACTTTTTCTGCTTATAATGTTAGCGGGTATGCTTTTCGCCCTTCTCGGCGGGACTTCGAGCTCATGCGTCGGGGGAGCCGCTCGTGGGCCGCTTTTGCGGCGGAGGGTCGCGTTGCGGATGGGGGTGGGGCGGTACGTGGATGGCGGCAGGCGTATTGGGGGGATGCAAACTATGGGGCTCCGAATCCGGGGTATTCGCATGTTTATACTATTGGGGGGGATAGGGAGGGGTTGTTTCCGATTGAGGGGGGGGAGAGTCCGGATGTTGTTAGGGGGCAGAGGTTGTTGGAGAGGTGTGCGTTGTGGAATACGCCGAGGATCATTAGACAGATTGGGTTTTGAGATGGTGTGGTTGGTTGTAGTAGAGGTGGATTTCTTTTGGGTCTGTTGTACAAAGGGGGTCTAAACGAGAGAATTCGATACATATATAATGACTATAATTTATCTATTGGATTTTTCATAGTATAGTATAACGCAAAACACAAACCCACCTACCCACCTACTTACTACCACTAACGAAGAGCCAGAGTCAGAACCAGAACCAGAGCCATCAAAGCTTAAGCTCGGCCTCCCTAACCGCCTGACCATAATCCCCCGCATTCGGTGTCCGAACAAGCGTATGGGCATGAAATTTCCCTGGCTCCTCATTCCGCAAGAAAACGCCGGAATGATGATCAAATTCCAACACCACCACGGGACTCTGAACACGAAAGTAAAACGCATCATCGTCGGTGAAGCCGCCAATCCAACAAAAGTACGTTTCATGCAGGTGTTTCCGGATGTCTTCGAGGCGTAGGCGGCGCGAGTTGTCGGGCAGGTAGAGTAGCATTTCGTCAGCGAGGTCGAGGATGAGGGCATGCTGGGCTGGGTTGAGGGAAGAGACGAGAAGGCCTTCGTAGGGGACTATTCTGTTATCGCGAAAGGCGCCGCAGAGGTGGCGTTGGTCGTCTTTGTTCCAGCGGTCTGTGAGGAGGTTGCCGGTTAGATTCATGGCGTCGTCTTTTAGAGATTTGTAGATTTGGGCCGTCTTTTGCTGCGAGGGGGTGAGGCTTTGCATTAGGGTTAGGCCGAGGTGGGCTTCTTTGTGGAGGATCTGGGTGCCGGCGTGGGGGCCTGTATCGATTATGTTTGGTTCGGCGCCGGTGAAGGTCGGGCTGATGATGGTTTGGGGGCCTTTGTGGAAGCAGGAGAGGCAGAGGTGGTGGCCGTAGAGAAGCCAGCCCCAGGGGGAGGAGGACGATGTGCTGGGTGTGCCGAAGAGAAGGAAGTTGTACGAGTATTTGTTCATTATTTGGGGGAGGTTTACGCATTCGCCTAGGAAGTGGTTTATGCGCATTGCGGCGAGAGCTTTTTGGTAGCCGGAGGGGGAGAGCGAGGCGGAGAGGATGGAGAGGATGGATTCGGCTGTTGATTCGGGGACTGTAGATGGCATGTTAGCGTGGTGAATTGTGAATTGTAAAGTATGATGTGGTGGTGACTTGCCTTCTTCGAGTCTCAAACCAAAGGGACGAAGCAATATCTCGGGATTGCTCCAAGCTCTCCACTCCTTTGCGTTGATCGGATATCTCACCTTCTTCTTCTGTTCCCCGTCCAATTGCGCTAGGAAATCCTCTGCCTTTGCAACCACGTTTCCGATATCAACACCCTCATCTCTCGTCTCAAACAATCCTTCTCGCACCGTTCCATCACTGGTGATGCCTTTGAACGGCTCCGAGTACAGTTTTTCCCAGGCCTGTGTTAGATCATGGAGCCATGGAGGGGCACGATTGTCATTGAAAAACTTTGCATATTCATAGGCGTCTTGCTTCGCAGCGGTGGTGAAGCGCGGAGAATTGAGGTCGGGAAGGTGCTTGCGGAAGGCAGCTGAGGCGTTCTCAAAGGAAGACTTCTTTTGCAATGCAGACGCCATAGCGAGAGGTATCTTGAATACAAAGAAACAAGTCCAAAGTCAAGTAATGTACTCGAACGGCTATACATAAAAAGGTCAGCGACTCTCGTCTTGCCACATCGAAAGCACAACTTTGCTCCCGCATACCTACTGTGCCTAACCTAAAACGACGAGTCGTTCAATTCATCACCTCCCACACGTACGGAGTACTAATCGCATTCGTACAACAAAACTTTAATAGATCAACCAACTGCGCCAGTCTCGCACAAGATATGTAAGAAATGACACCGATCGCGTGAGGGTGGACGAGCTGCCCCGCACAAAAGTCCTGTATGCATAATAAGATGTAGTGGAGGTCTTTCGTACCCCACCATCACGTCACTACGGCGGTACATCTACCACCGTGGGCGCTTATTCGTTTTGCGTACAAAATTCGGCTGTGAGGCGTGGCAGTTGGAGTTTATTTAAAGGCACCAAGTAATTAGCGGAACGAATGATCCGACGGGATTTCAATAGTGTACTTGCTGACAGGGAGATGGATATGTTTAGCTTGGAGGGCGCATTGAAGTAGCAATTGGCAGATTAATCCTCTATTCTAATTGTATCTACAACTAAATCAACGTTCAAGGAGTTGTGACAGCTCATCTCCAGTAAAGCGTATAAATTTATACAATGTAAAAGGAGTTATTCATGTATAAAACTATTTCAGTCTACATCTAGTACAACAACTTGCACTCCCAGCTCTCAGGGGCGTCAACATCACCTGTACCCTTGTACTTGGCCTCCTTTGGATACATGCACAATGGCCTCTGCCTGAGCACCGCTTCTTGGGTCGTGTCGTCGACATATTTAGTAGCGATGATGGTATCAGGCGCAGTGCCATTCTCAGTCCACGCAACCAAGGCAAGCAGCGCATCATGCTTTTCATCTCTAAAGCCCGGAACACCGTACGCTGCATTGTCAAGGACGGGGGCCTGATTAGCACCTGCAAAGTACCACGGCGCATTTACAGCCTTGGGTGTACCGGAACAGTGACCCATGCCGGGGACGAAGAAGAAACGGTAGAAAGAGTCGAGGTCGATGCCTCGAGGCTTGAGGGTAGATTCGAGGTGATTGTAGTAGTAACTTGACGAACCAGTTGGGATCAGACCGTCAGCCATGCCATGGTATGACAGAATCTTTCCGCCTTTTGCATGGTAGGCGGAGAGATCGAACCCGACTGTCGCGTTTCCAGGCTGAACCTTGTCAGCGAGACGCTGGATGTCCTCGTTGAAGTCGTAAAAAGACCAATTCTCTCCGAGACCGAGGAAATATCTCATGTAGTCGGTTCCGAGAGGGTTCGGTTGGCTGCCCGAGAAGAGAATCCACTGCGCCTCGCTTCCAAGGAGCAAGTGCGGGAACATGAAGGTTTGGTTCTCGCCAACAGAATCAGAATAGATCTTGTACAGAGTAGAGATCTGCGGAGGTGTCAAGCAACTTGATGAAGTAGCATTGGTGACATTGGCGCCGCAAAGTAGCTCTTCAGGGCGGAAATTGCAGCCCAAGGGATCTGAGATGATGCCATCGGCCAGTCCATCTTGCGGGTCGCATTGCTTGATAGCCTCTGCTCCGATGACAGGGAACAAGGCGGGTGGTATATGGTAGTCTGCCGTTTCCGGAAGGTTGTACAGCGCCACCTTTACGGTCCACGGTTGCAGGTGTGACGTCCACCACGCAGGAGCTCCAGCAAGAATGCCGTCAAAATCCTCGGGATACTGCTCGGCTTCTTTCAACCCCTGTCTGCCTCCGGTCGAGCATCCAGAGTAGTAGTTGTAGGAAATTGACTTGTTGTAATAGGCGGCCGTGGCGATCTTGCCGACAACGACGGCGCCATGCATAGCGAGGTGTCCCCAATTCTCGACCGCGTCGGGGTTCTGGGCCCAAGTACCGTTCGAATTGGTAGCGTTGTGACCGGTATCTGTGGACATGGTTGCGAAGCCATAGCGAGAACCGGGGGCCTCGAAAGAAAGCATTAGACATGCACCCAAAAGAAGGCTGGAAGGAATATACCATATCAAGCCAATTCACGCCCCCCAAAAAGCCTCCATTACCAACGGCGAGGAAACGGCGATTCCAAGTATCAGGCAAGAAGAGCCCGAGTCCGAATGTCGTGTTGCCAATGGACTGAACTTGAATCGAGACGGCGCAGAGAGCAGGCAGGTTGGTTGGGTTGGTGGGATAGCCAAGGTCTCCAGGAGGAACTTGGAATGTCTCGTTCGCTTTTACCTGGTAGGCAAAGTTGACAGTCGCATTCGATGGCAGGGCAGCCTGAATGGTAGAGGGCGAACAGTCTAGGGCGTTTGCAGACGCGAAGAGGGCCGCGTAACTAAAGAGTGTAGTTCCACGCATCGTCAAAGGTTCCAAACAAACAATATGGCAGGCTGGGAAGCTGTAGGAGCAACACAAACGCAAAAACGCAGGGACAGCATCCTCAAGATATTTGAAGGGAGACGGTTCTGCTCGTCCATACTACTTCGTACTAGCCTCGGGGTCACATTTCCCCCTACAAAGACCGAAATGAGGGGAGGGATCGAGCGTTACGGGGTATTGGGGACGAAAGTCTGCCGGGGCACGTGAGAGCATTCACGTGACTTTGTGGCAAAGCCATCAAGATAAGACGTGTATCTCCATCATCCGCGCGATTGCGATGTATCTACTACAGTTGGACAGCAGAGTCCATTGAAGAGGAAATCAAACACTATCTAACTAGATACTTGGGTACAAAGAAGTACTACATACTCCGTACTCCGTAGACGAGTAGATACTGCTTAGGTACGGACACGTGACAAACTAGAGAATTGCTTGTCAGGGGCAACCACCAAGGACAAGGAAGCCGCGATGAGCGAAATGACGGATGTGGTGGTGGGGCAGTTGTATGGTCCGTGCACCTCGCAGCTGCGGGGCCTTCCACTGTGGGACGGGGGGCTCCGTCATCGGCAAGCGGGAAACAACGATTCGGGCAAGTGCAATCTGGCGTGTGCCTTTTCCGACATTTGGGGAAATGCGTCGTCTCATTGGCTCTCCACACAGCCTTTGTGGTTTATAATATGCCGACCTTGCTGCCGTGGACCGAGAGACGCCGTGACAATTCCCTACTTCGTATGGAGTAATCTTCTTGCTCGGTCTTCCGTACATTTACCACACCGGTGGAGAGATTTTGTAGTTTTGTACCGAGTACGGATACTTCGTGCTGTAGCTCTCTCTCTCTCTCTCTCTCTGGTGGATGTACGAAAAAGGTCCCGTCAAAGGAGCCGTTTAGGAAGAGAGTGAATATAGAAAACTCAATTCAGTGGTTCAAAGGGTAGAAAAGGCATATCATCTGGTCTTCGTTGCCTTTTCTTCTCAACTTGTTCAGCACTACACCGTACACCTCCTCTTCTTCTTATACCTGATCGTCGTGTATCGATCTCTCCATGGCAGACAACTTGAGAATAGCAATCGTAGGCGCAGGTACGTCGCAACACCACCACCGTCACTGTCTCTCCACGGCTTCATTGTGATCGATAAGTAACATCATGAAGGCATGGGCGGCCTTGCGACTGCCCTTGCACTCGCCCAATCCGGCCACAAGAACATTACCATTTATGAAACAGCACCGGGTATGGGCTTCGTAGGTGCTGGGATTCAACTCGCCCCGAACATGGCCCGCATCCTCGACCGTCTAGGTTGCTGGGAGCAGATTGCCGCTGAGGCTGTTCAATGCGGCGACACATACATCCGCGAAGGCAGCACAAATAAAGAGCTGGGTCACGTGGCCCTCGAGTACATAGAAAAGACATACGGGTACCCTCACATGGTCGGCCATCGCGCAAGTCTAGCAAATGCCCTCTACGAAGGCTGCCAGAAAATACCAGCCATCACAATCAAGCTTGGAAGCCTCATCTCAGATGTACAATTCGATACGACGCCTAGTTTCAAAGTCACTCCCGTCTCTGGAGATGAGGCATACCGGGTAGACTGCGATATCCTGCTCGGTGCTGACGGCGTCAAGAGCCAGACCCGCGTCTCCATGCTCCAAGAGCTCAAGGAAACAGCCGAAGCAAAGGACTCGGGTCAAGCAGCCTACCGCATCATGCTCACCCGCGATCAAATGAAACACGACCCTGAACTCCTCGCCCTCATTGAAGCAGATACCGTGACCCGCTGGATTGGTGAAAAGAAGCACATAATCGCATATCCCATCCACAACAAGCAAATCTACAACATCTCAACCGCACAGCCCGACGTCAACTTTGCCGGTGCCCCAAACACCACATACACGACAAAGGGCTCAAAGTCCGCCATGATGCAAGTATACGGCGACTTCTGCTCCATGATTCACCGCATGCTAGACCTCGTTCCAGACGGTGAAGTAGTCGAGTGGAAGCTCCGCGTTCATGAGCCCCTCAGCACATGGGTACATGGCTCCACCGCCCTAGTGGGTGATGCGTGCCATCCCACCCTCCCTCATCTAGCACAAGGCGCCGCACAAGCAATCGAAGACGGTGCCGTCCTCGGCGTCACACTCTCTCCATCGCGGATCGCAGACTGCAAGCCCAGCACCATCAACCGCGCCCTCAAAATCTACGAATCAGTGCGGAAAGAGCGAGCGGAGGCCCTCGTCGAGTTGGCTGCAGAGAATGGAAGGCAGATGCATCTTGGCTCGGGTAAGGCGAAGGAGGAACGGGATAAGATATTTGCAGCTTTGAAGACGGGTAAGGGTCCTGTGCCGGATAAGTGGGCGGACGCCGATGTGCAGAAGATGATATATGGTGTTGATATCGTGGCTGAGGCGGAGAAGGCGTGTAGAGAGGGCCTTGTTGCGAATTTGTGAGTTTGAATCTTGCTCTGATGGGTTTGGAGTACACTGATGTTGTGGTGTTTGAAGTTGATTTGACTCTCTCTCTCTCTCTCTCTCTCTCTCTCTCTCTCTCTCTGCTTCTTGGGCGATTTGCTAGAAGTATATTACCGGCTTTTTTTTGGTCAAGGTAACCAGTATCGACTTCGGTCGCGGTTTTCAGCCATCTACAAGTCAACTGGAAAAACATGTTTCAATGAGAGGCCGTGAAGCATGACTTGAACGACTCTGGTATCCTGGAAGCAAGTCGGGGGGGTATTGCAGAATCAGCCTCGATGAACAAACAAATCGCATGAGCCACGGCACGCCAAAGTAAAATAAGAGTGACATGATAGGAATCCTATTCCAATCGATATACTATGCTATGCTATGCCACATTCCAAAAAAAAAAACCCTCTAAATCCTCGCAGTCATCGTTCCCCTCAACCGACCCCCCATAACCTGCAACAAAACCGTCGGCAACAAACTAACCGCCACCAACAACGCAACCGCAACCCCAGCACTCCCCCCCAACCCAATGCTCTCAAACATCTGCGGAAACCAAAAGGGCCCAATAAACCCCCACATCTGCCGTACAAAGCTGATGAAAACACCAATACTCGCCGCCTCCTCGTGATAACAGTCAACAGCGTACGTGATCAGTACCGTAGTCACAATCTGGTTTCCCGCAGCTGCGATAGCCGCACCAATGACAGGACTGACGTTCCATTGGCCCTCTGGCGCCTGTCCTGTCCGAACGAGGAAGACGACGATACCGCAGATAGCAAGTAAGTATCCCGAGTAACTCAACCAAAGTCTAAGTTCCGGCATAACGGACCCGTTTGCGGATCTTTTCGCAGACCGCCGCATCCACACGTCGCTTAGGCGGCCGCCGATCTGCTCGCCGATCAGGCTTCCGACGATGATGCCTAGGAACTGGAGGCCGAGCTGCTGCGAATTGAAATGGAACTTTTTGACGAAGAGTTGCGGGATTTCGACCGTGATGAGGACGCTGGCGAAGAGGAACACCGTGGCGTAGGCGGCGGCGGGGATCATGACGCAGGGGTACTTTGCGAGGCGGAGGGGGGAGATGAATTCGAGGCCGGTAAAGGGCGTGGTATCGATGCGGCCGAATTTGAAGTAGGATTGCCATGTTGTGGGGACCTGGGCGGCGTGCGTATGGTGGCGGATGAAGCGTGTTTCAGGGCCGAGGAAGATGTAGAGAATGAATTGGGCGCCGTTGATCTGGGGATCGTGTTAATTGGGGTGGTGTGGTGGGTGAGTGGAAGGAGATGAATGTGTGCTTACCATTGCAAGGATCCAGTAGATCCATCGGTACCCTATATGATATGCCACGAAACCGAAGATGAAGGGCGCAAGCGGTACCCCAAGCGTGAGCATAACCGTCCAAATTCCCATGTACTTTGCGCGCTCGTTTTTGAAAAACGTCTCGACTACGACGGCGCTGCCGATTGCGGATGCAGGGCAGATGAAGAAAGCGGCAAAGGCTCTACATACTGCCATCGAGGTGTAAGAGTGCGTTTCCGCGCATCCTACATTAAAGAGAAGGCTGCCGAGTAGAGAAATGAGAAAAATAGGTCGGCGTCCGAAACGGTTTGAGAGAGGGCGCCAGAATAGTGGTCCGCCTCCGATGATGGCGATTTGGAGGGATGTCAGATACGATGCGTGTTGGATGTCGACGTGGAGCTCTTCGGCGATATTTTCGTAGGCAGGAATAATGCTTGCACCCATAAACGTAGCCATACAGGCATGGAAGGCGACGAGTAAGAGATTCGTGATTTTCTGATGCGCCGCTTAGTACTCTGTACAGCGAGATGACTTCAGGGTGGGAGGTTACACACCTTCCATCGTGGCCAATTGTAGGGATCAGCATCCGTCATTAAAGGAACAGGATCGAGTTCGAGCGTGCCATGTCGCGCAAGAAGATATTGGCAATGTTCCTTGGATAGATTCACAATGTCCCCTTTGTCAAGATACGTAGCATGCGTGCCCACATGTTCGACATCTCCGCCCTGTCCGCTACCATGATATGTGACATCTTTGTCCTCGACCGACATGTTATCCTTTTGCATCTCTTTCTATATCGCAATAAAAGTGGAGCGCGGAGTGGGGTTGTGGAAAAGAAAAGGGGCAAGAATGGAAGCAAAGGATATGGGCGAAAAGGGTGTACAATGATGATGGATTGACATCTTCTTGACGGACGAAGTGCCCCCAGACTTCTTGTATCAAAATTATGCTTCCCCGTGTGATTTCTCTGACGCTGCGGAATTGGAGTGTGGAGTCGGCGGGGGAGATACTTCGCGTCTCATGGGGTTACAAGATAGGGATTCAACGCTTTGTCGTCGCGATGACTGTCGTTAGTATCCAACCAGAAGGCGAAAGAATGGTAATAAGCCTATGCCACAGTGTATAGTCATCGAGCGTTGGCTGTTGGAATGGTGAATTGCCAACGGCACTCCTTCTCGGTATATCGTGCCGGTATGTAAAAATGGCAGTTGTGGCTCAGGTCGCGTCAACGGGGAGTAGACGGGTTTTAATTCTAGCGCCGACCTAGTAAGGAGTTAGTCGATTGTATTCAGATAAAGGCTTCCTGAAAATGGAAATGGTGAATTTCTGGAAGTCAGAAATCGTTGTTCTGAACTGATAGCTGTTTTCTACAGACTAACCATAGATGTTGCGTAGTTAGCCGAGCTAGCACATAGTTAAGCTTTGTCTCAAAGCTTGTCCATTTATTTGGACTCAGAACTACTCTGTAATACATCCGATAATAAGTGATCTATTGACAGATCTGAAACTCCTTTACGATTAACTGCTGTGTGCACACCACTGATCTTATTAGTAAGCCCATGTCAAAACGCACCCTGATTTTCAAAAGCATTTCTACTAATTAAATTATCACAAGTGCGGCGCCTTTCCTTATTGATCCCCAAGGGGCTCCGTCACAGTCTTCTTTGAACCGAGGCGCATTAACAATGCACCGAATTCTAGTCGCTGCTCGGGACTTGATATGGAATCCGGCGCTACGACGCTTTCATCTCATATACTTTGTAGAATAACCGGGTTCGGTCGGTATACATGGCCGTGTAAGGACTAAACATGGAACATGTACTCCGTAATAGTCGTTGTATCTAGGAGATACCAGGCGACAAGCGAGTTGATCTGATAGGATCCATTTTAAAGAGTGGGCCTTTTGTGATTGAACGTGCCGGCATCACACAAAGATTACGCACCATACAACCAAAGTGGCCTGGACTTGGAAGCCTTCGAGGCTAACAACAAGGCTTAAAACGTCAAGATCATTGATTACGACGCCAGATCTATGTATGGTGGTATGGTACCTAGCTTAAGTTAAGGAAAGATAACTCCGCCTTTCTTTGTTCAAACTTGAAATGTATTGTTCTCTTGGCAACGATAGTTACAGAGCACCTCCTAAGCTAACATCATATTCAAGCCCCCAATATCAATCATCCAACGTGAAGTTTCGCGGGCGTCAAAGGTTCATGGAGTGAGTTGGAGAATACGGATACAAGGAAACGCCAGTAAAGTAGAATAAGCGCGCCCCATGAAAGTGAGAAAGGAGACAAATTGATGTTGCGAGATTAATCGATAGTCGTTCATATTCAATCACCATTAATGCCAGGAACCCAGGTTGATCGATTGCCCCCTGAACAACACCGTCAACTTACCTAACCACTGCCTTCTTAAACTCTTGCCCATCCCCCTCACTATTGTTATTTCGACTCCAACTATCAAGAATTCGAATCTCGGATTTTGTTTTTTCAACGTAGGGGTAGTAATGACATTGATACTGCGCTATATCGGCAGTGTAAGCTACTGGTCTTGTGTGTTAATACATCAGCTTCCCACGAATGCGAACAGGCTGAAGTCAAAGCTCCTATACAAAGTACTCCGCAGTCAAATAAAGAATGAAGCGCACGATGAACCCTACTTTCCCGCTACACTAGACTAATCGTCAAATCTGGCATTTTACCATCGAGGGCAATAAACATGGCCTTGAATCCTGCCCATGTGTCCTCCTCGACTTCTAACTGCGCAGCAAGGAACGAGCGAAGCAATTACGGTCGCATTGTTAGCTAGAGAGCGTAGAATTCGATTAATCATTAGTTAATTCAGACTTGTGATTGAATAGAGCAAACAGGTGTCATGTGAATTCTCAGGCTTCTTCACTGCCTGAAGCGAAAAGAACTGTACGTGAGAACCACTAAATCAAAGTAGAACATGAGTCGATCAGTAAGCCAGATGTGGTCAGTGAGACAGAGGGAATCAGTGAGTTGATTATGTAGTAGGTTGCGACTCTTTGTTGCGTATTCCGTATACTCCGTATCCTCCGTATAGTCCGTATAATCGATTGATCTATGATCAACAGGATAGAAATATTGAATAATCTAACCTCTATTAACTCAGTAAGTAGCGTCAAACTTTAGCTATTTCTTAGCGGAAGGACTACTCCGGACTGAGTCACCTTTGCCCTTTTATTGGCCATTCGTTTGTGTTTCTTGTCAACTTCTTAATAACATTACGCTAACCCTGAGTACGTAGCCATGTACCTGCGTTTGGTAGTTCTAGGATACGCAGTCATCTTGCATAGATGCAATATTTGGACAACGTTCTCTTCGCTTTTCTGTAACTGAGGTTACCTACGTGATTCTAACTATCTTTGGAATAAGTAGTGCTTGTTGTGTTACTTTTTTTCGTGCTATTTAATGTGGGCGTATCAGTGCATGTTTGTCTTAGGCGACTCACTGCATCAAGATGATACGCACATTTGCGAGGTGGGCCGTTTGGCTCTCCTTGACTTCAATCACCGTTGGCGCACCTCTAGATTCGAAGGATGTTCTTGACAGGGTCAAGCAGAACGGTTCCTGTGTAAGCGATTGCAATGTTTTAGGGGAAATGACCAGATACTGATATTGTTCCTATCCCAGTGTACGGCACTTCAATATTTTCTTCCGGACAGGGTTGTCTTCCCTACAGAGAGTCATCCCATGAGCTCATTGTTCCCATCCCAGTCTGTGGCACTCCAATACTTCCTCCCGAACAGGGCTGTCTGCCCTATAGACGGTCATTACATGAGCTCTCAGGCGTCATATTGGTCTGGTCAACCACAAAGTATCCGTCCGAACTGCATAGTCGTTCCGAAGAGTACCCAAGACGTGTCAAACGCGGTTACTATTCTTAGCACTGGATATCAGGCGTCAATTCCTGGATGTGAATTTGCAGTCAGAGGAGGAGGGTATGTAACCACTTCCAACCCGGAACATACATGAGCCTGATCTGCGTAGACATTCCCCACAGGCCGGAGCAGCGAACATTGAGAATGGTGTGACCCTAGACATGCAAAGTTTGAGACAAGTCAACCTTTCTGGCGACCGACAAAGTGTTCACATAGGTGCCGGCAACCGATGGGGTGATGTCTATAGCGCTCTAGACAGACATGATCTTGTCATGATCGGAGGCCGGGCTTCACAGGTGGGGGTTGCAGGCTTACTCACTGGAGGTATACACCTACCTTCACCACAGAACATATGGAGTCTTCAACTCACAATGCTCAGGTGGAATCTCCTACTTGTCCAGTAACTATGGTTTCGCCTGCAACAACATCCTAGCTTTCGAGGTAGTTTTGAGCAACGGAACGGTAGTAACTGCCAGCAACACGTCGAATCCATCGCTATTCCGCGCCCTTAAAGGTAGCAGCAACAACTTTGGCATCGTGACCAGATTCGATGCTAAAGTTTACCCCCAGTCATCCTTCTGGGGCGGCGACATTGTACAGTCCGTAGAGACCAAGGAGGCCTTCTTCGAGTTCATAGCCAATTTCGCACGAAGCGAGACTTACGACCCTCACGCTGCGCTGGTCACATATTGTATCTGGGCAGAAGGCGCCCCGCTCGTCATTGCACTACACCCGACCTACTCGAACGGGAATGCGACATGGCCGCCTCCTGTTTTTGCTCCACTAGACAAAATACCAAACTATTCGTCTACAATACGCAAAGATACGCTCTTTGGGTTTGCAAATAGTCTCATGGAAACTTCAAGTTCAGAGGATACTCTACAGTATGCTTTCGTCACGACGTCTTTCGTCAATGACCCCACCGTCTCAGCCAAGTATATGGCACAGGCCTGGGAGCTCACCGATTCCGCCGTGAAGGACCTTTCATCGGTTGTTGGCCTCACCTTTGCTTTGGATTATCAAGCACTTCCCCAAGCCCTATACTCGAAGGACGCTGCCGACAATGTTCTCGGTCTTGATCGCTTTCAAGATGATCTAATCTGTATACTACTTGTGGTCTCTTGGAACCTGCCTACCGATAAAGAGAGTGTGTACGCTCGATTGAAAGAGTTGGAGGATGATTTTATCGCGCTGTCGAAAACAATGGGCATCGCCAACGACTGGTTGTATCTGAACTACGCAGCTCAATGGCAGAAGCCGATTGATAGCTATGGAGCTGCCAATTTAGCGTTTATGAAAGATGTGAGCAGGGCGTATGATCCAGCGGGCATCTTTCAAAAAGCAGTTCCCGGTGGCTTCAAGCTGGGTATCTAGAGCAAGTTATTTCATGGGGTTGTGAGGTTTCTTGTGTGCCCGTAAGCCATCCGTGAGGAACGAGCCATGAGAGACACTATTATCTACTCGCCCCACAGTAGAACTAGGCATGTGGGGCGAGTACAGTGTATGATAATAGTGCGGTTCTTATACAAGGGGGTAACATGAACGGGTTGCCCCCCCCCCCCCTGTTTGCCACCAAGCTTGGCAAAAAACACCATCAGATTTCTCAACACTATGAGTTGCTCAGTGAGTTGCTCGGTTGGTTGCTCAGGTTTTCACAGTGATTCACAGTGACTCACAGTGAGTTACTTGGTTGGTTGGTTGGTTGGTTGGTTGCTCAGTGAGTTGCTCGGTTGGTTGCTTAGTTGGTTGCTTAGTTGGTTGCTCGGTTGGTTGCTCGGTTGGTTGCTCAGGTTTTCACAGTGATTCACAGTGATTCATAGTGACTCACAGTGAGTTACTTGGTTGGTTGGTTGGTTGGTTGGTTGGTTGGTTGCTCAGTGAGTTGCTTGGTTGGTTGCTTAGTTGGTTGCTTAGTTGGTTGCTTGGTTGGTTGCTCAGGTTTTCACAGTGATTCATAGTGATTCACAGTGACTCACAGTGAGTTACTTGGTTGGTTGGTTGGTTGGTTAGTTGGTTGGTTGCTTAGTGAGTTGCTTGGTTGGTTGCTTAGTTGGTTGCTTAGTTGGTTGCTCGGTTGGTTGCTCAGGTTTTCACAGTGATTCACAGTGATTCATAGTGACTCACAGTGAGTTACTTGGTTGGTTGGTTGGTTAGTTAGTTGCTTAGTGAGTTGCTTGGTTGGTTGCTTAGTTAGTTGCTTAGTTGGTTGCTCGGTTGGTTGCTCAGTTGGTTGCTTAGGTTTTCACAGTGATTCACAGTGACTCACAGTGAGTTACTTGGTTGGTTAGTTGGTTGGTTAGTTGGTTGGTTGGTTGCTTAGTGAGTTGCTTGGTTGGTTGCTTGATATATTACTTGAGTATCTACCACTTTGTATGCCCTCCTTGTGCCTGTATTACAGCTAAACAACGTTCGCGCATATTGGTAGTATACTTCTTAAAGTTATCTACCTTAAGCTTATCCCATTCCTCACACGCGTATTGTCGTACTTCCTCCACTGAGTGAGGAAACCTCTTGCTAATACAGTGCTTCATGATCCTCTAAACGTTCTTAATTGGATTTAGGTTAGGTGAATTAGCTAGCTACTTTATCTGTAGATGTAGAGGCTCTAGTTTGATATGCAAAGCCTGAGTTTTCCACGTAGTATAAGATAAGGAGCTATCTTCTATAAGGATTAGTATAACACCTATCCCTTTAAAGTACTTCTTAAAGGAATGTATAATAGGGATAATCTCTTGATAGTATAGGTTACTATTAATAGATCCCTACTCTTTTTTAAATACAACTATAGGCCCTTTTATATAGCTAGTTATACAGCCCTAGATTATGCAGGTAGAGAAGCCTCTAAACTTAGGTACTAGGCAGGGAGGTAGGTATTTGTCCTCTACGCGTCGAGTAACCCAAATTTGACCAAATCCTGCTAGAGAAATAGAGCACTTATTAGTCTAAAACACTCTACTCTACTACTAATCTAACTAATCCTTATATGTATAAGCCTATTATAATTAATCATATTGATGTTATTCTATAAGTAGAGGTTTTTTAGCTGCTACTTGATAAAAGTATCACTCCTTTTCAAAGGCTTTGACTAGCGTACACTGGTAGGCTTTGAGCCCTTTAAGCTTAGCTACCTTAAGATAGCTAAGCCGTCTATAATATCTATCAATTGTAGCGCGTTTTATAAGGCGTTGTCGCTTTGGTGTATCAAGAATTGGAGGTCTACCTTGAGGCTTCTTTGGTGTCTCTAGATGGCTAATTACGTGCTGTATAGTAGAGCGTGGTATAGAGAGGGCTTGACTAATATCTGTATAGGATAGCTTTAAGTAATTACGAAGCATCAATATCTTAATTCTCTAACAGTAGGATAGCTAGCTACGATTATTTAGTTGATTAGTTCAATTGCGAGCGCGGGTTCGAATTTGGTGTAGAGAAGGTATAGTAATTGATAGAGAGATAGTAGGTAGAGTTTGGTAGAAATTTGGTAGTTTAGCTAAAGAAATCTGTCCTTTTTTCCGCCAAGCTTGGTGAGCAACCAATTAAGCAACCAATCAAGCAACTCACAGTGAATTACTGTGAATCACTGTGAAAACCTGAGCAACTAACTGAGTAACTAACTAAGCAACCAACTAAGCAACCAACCGAGCAATTCACTGTGAATCACTGTGAAATACTAAGCAACCAACCGAGCAACTCACTGAGCAACCAACTAACCAACCAACCAACCAACCAACCAAC